>JBCAUF010000032.1:27654331-27670395 GCA_038406115.1 Haemulon aurolineatum
TTTACTGACGTGTTTTATGTCGTAGAACAAAACGTGAAACTCACTTAAGCTTTTGTTGACCACAGACCTTATTTAAGACATTTTACCAAAATCCCATTCAAAAAACGTAATGACTTTTAGGAGAGGGAACCGGATGTGCTAAAAATACTAACGGACTTCCGGGTTTACTGGCAGACTCTATTACAACTGTGAATAAGAATATACAGCTTATGGGTAAAATACCATAATGCATTCAAAACAAATCTAAAAACTGACTGACTTGATTGAAAGGTTTTAAATTTTAAAGCCCCAGTTCACTTCCACCTTCTGCCACTGTAACTGCAAGATTTCATATGTTTATAGTCATCTATGTCAGTCAGCACAAAACTCACAATAATTCTAATGATTTGTTTTTTGTGACTTCCAGCCCTACAAGCTTGTCCGCTGACAAAACCAATGAATTAAAAAGAAATAAATCATCAAAGTATTTTTATCCACAGTATGGACACCCTTCTTGGTCATTCAAACTCGCTGGTTGGTTTTCTTGCACTCAGTAAGACTAAAGTTATTTTTCTCCACCTGTTGGATATTAAACCCAAACGATGAGATTATTTCTGAATGCTTAATACGCAAATATATCATAGTAGTGTAACACACAGAAACAAATATTTTTAATGTGAGTTTGTTGCAGCCAAAGCGGCGTTCCGAAAAAAAACTGAAACCCTGAAGACAAAACATTTCCAGTCCTGCTGCAGATGATGGCGTCATTCTCAGCTTCACTAACACAGCGGCTGGCCAGTGAAACGCTGCTCTCATCAAAACTTTTCAACATCTCTGCAGCTTTGCTTTCACCAACTGTAAATAAATACCTGCAGTCTCATGAGTCTTGTGTGTGTATATGTGTGTGTGTGTTTGTGTGTGTGTATACGAACACTGGCAGGAGGACTTGTACACAGCAGCAGGATTACCACCCCCAGACTGGGACCACCCTGACTTTAACACTTAATCCAGGAGGAAGTGGAGCTGCATCACAGGCTCACTTAGGGCCACCGCCCCCTCCACACACACACGCACAAATGTCGACTCAAAGTAGGAAATATGTTGCAATGGAGTTGGACACACACTCACATGCAAACATGCACACAATGAATTTGAGCACTTAAGTTAAAACAAAACAGTTCAGATTTATAAAGCACAGCTGGTTTTCCAACATGTTTGCTGAATGTGTTATTGTCAGAGTGACTATGAATGCATCATGGTTATGTATGTACAGAATGTTGTTAGTGTGCGTCTACTGTAAAATACACGAGTGAAGTTCATGAGTGCACGCTCAGCTGTCAGCTGTGCGTGCATGTGGCCTCACACAAACGTCCCCAATCATCAAGAAGAAACAGCTGAGCAGAGTCGCCTCATGTTAGATCACTTCAATCCCTCCTATGATCAGGGCCAAAGTTAGGAATGATGTTCGACATTATTGGTCAGTCATGATATTTGGATTAGAGATTATATCAGAAATAAATTACAGTCAAATAGAAATACAACAAATAGAAATAGAAATAAATGAAATGATGATCAAATGAAAATACAAAGGCTGGAAGATCACAGAGATGTAGATATGGAGACAATGATGACAGAATTGGACAGAAGTGAAGCTCCAACCAGCCAGCAGCACACTGTCACTCAACTGATTATGTTGCTGTATGTTGAACATTAAAGTGTGTTGCCAGATCATGCAGCTTATCAGTCACCTGTTGGAAAACACACGAGAAAACCATGAGCATAGAAGCTAATTATTTAACAAACTAAATGTACAAGCAGTTTTTGACTACAGAACATGAATAGATTAAAGCTCTGAAGCTACTGAGTGGAGCACTGACCTTTGATTATTTTATTACACAGGAACCTTGGAGCTTATGCAGTTCCACAACATGAACTTTTTCAGGAACTCTGGAACTTTCCCAGAATTTTGATATACTGACAAAGTACACACACACACAGATATATATAGCCACAGTACTACACAACTACTGTTTTTAAAAACCTGCAACAGCAGATAGAAAAGATGTCCTCTGAAACACAGGTGAAGTTCATGAGTTCCTCATTAATGTCATCAAGAGTGACACAAGATGTGCAACATGTACATATTTAACTACAGTACATCTGCCTGGTAATTTCAATCATCATAAAATGTTATACATGTACATAAGTGTGCACAGGATGAGCAGACTGCATTATAATTTGTTTACCCTTTCAGAAACCTCCAATGGTGGAGCCACAAGGAGAGAAAAAGTGACAAACGATGACTGGCATGTTGCATGACTGTGTCATGTGTGCTGAGGTCTGGTATTAATTAGGTGGGGAGGGTGTTCATGGTGTGACACTGCTGACTGGCCTTTCACAGCTCATTACATGGTGTCCAATCAGAGTGCAGCCAGTGTAACTGCTGTTTATTTATATACAGGGGTGAATATGGCAGAGTGCAGGCTGCTCAGACAAAATTTCTAACACTGGAACACTCCAGCTCATTGTACTGCTCCAGACAGGCCCAATCAACACCCTGTTCTTATTGCAACGGACATATACATGCTCTTAGATCAATAAAGTTTCAATATTTTATAGGTACTATTGTATATTGTATAGTATATTTTGTCTTATATTTTTTTTGTTTTGAGGGTTTTTTTTTATCCAGGCAGAAATATAAATTTTAGGGGGAAAAAAAAGACATTGTTGTATCTATAAAAGAGTCAAATGTTCAACAAATCACAAAATGTGCTGCTAGCAGCTACAGCTAAAAATAGAATTAATATTAATCCCGACACACTTGATAACAAGTTGAGGGAAAGCATGTCACACAAATCCAAGAAGAGTTGACAAAAAGCGACATGGAAAAATAAATTTATTACAGTACCAGAAACTGGATCAACATAATGACATGTCCGACCAAATGTAAGCATAACACGATAAAATAGCCAATATCTCTGTTGAACACATGTTCAGAGCTGATAAGTTGAAGACTCCTTCAGGTCTTGTCAGTAGAATCTATAGTTCTGATATTAACTGTATGTTCCCAGGAGATCATGGGCTCCATGCTAGCATACAGGCTAGCCCCTTGATGATTTGTGGTGTCTGTAAATTAAACGGTCACAACAACTGAACCAGATCGAATCACAGACCAAACTCAGTTAATATGGAGCTAGAACATGTTTTCACTTGAAACATTTCACATTTACAATGAAATACATTTATGTCAATACTTGTTGCCATGGCAGTTGGCTAACAGTGATCAAATGGTAAGCTAACATGCAGAATATCAATGCTTTCTATGACATTAAGTAACATTTAGAATGCCACCAGGACCATTTCAGTGGTGAGAAAATGAAAACTTGTATTTGCCAGTTAAATGATGATTTTCAGTCACTGTCAGTTTTTGTATAGGCAGGTATAGGAAGTCTCTAAAATTCACATGCAATTTTTGTCCTTTTTAGTTTGTCGTTTGGTGACTGACTGGGGTCAGTGTTAATCACCGGAGAGAGTTCCACCATAAAAAGGCTACATTAGCTACATTTTGTTTTGAAAGAAATCCACCGACTGTACCAATGTGCCTATACGTTGTTTTTTGTTTTTGTACTGTACTTTGAATAATGTTGGCTAGCTGCTATCACTCAATGCACGACTTGCCACAATGTTAGCATATAACACAAAAAATAATCAGCAACGAGGAAAACCTGACTACATTCTCATCAACATGTGTTCATCAGCAGGGGAAAAAAAACATCATGAACTACATTAATACTAAATTTCACTTGGTTGATACTTAGTCAGTTTGGTTTAAAAAAAAGGAATTTGCATCCAGCCAACAAACAATATAACAGATGTATATGAGACAGGCAACAGATATGTTTGATGTAAAGCCAGAGTATATACTAGCTATTCAGAGCAAACATGAAAGGCATGAATGTAACATAATTCAGAGGAAGATATAGTGTGGAAGTGGAGATGCTAAGAGTAGACATAGTGCAAACGGCTCATGCTGAGCTAGCTAACAGTTACACACGATTATGCAACATGGTGACATCAGAAATAATTCATTCATGAAATGGTTTGAAAAGTTTAGAAATGCACATGCAAAGGGACACTTCAGAGGAGGAACACAGTCAATTAAAAACTGTGTCAACTGGACAGAGGTTTGAAAGGCTTCCTATGCATGATGCGTATGATTATCGTGCATGTATTGTAGCTCAAACATGTCACTCAGCTGCAAGGGAATGATTTACATTTACATCGGAGACCACTGCACAATACTTGATACAAATACTTTGAACGTCCGTGTCACACAGACGTGGGGTGTACAGGGGCACATGAGGGTCATACTACTGTTAGACATTTATGTTCCTCATGGTCACAATGCACTATTACAGCTATTGTT
Source organism: Haemulon aurolineatum (assembly GCA_038406115.1). Taxonomy (NCBI): domain Eukaryota; kingdom Metazoa; phylum Chordata; class Actinopteri; order Lutjaniformes; family Haemulidae; genus Haemulon; species Haemulon aurolineatum. Next base: position 27,658,737 of record JBCAUF010000032.1, read on the forward strand.
TATACATTTACAATTAAAGACCCAGAAACAGCATTCACAAACAGCAGCACATGACCAGTTCTTACAACACAGAAACATATACAGTATTTACAAAATGGCTTCAACGACACACAAAACAACTATCGGTCTGAAATTAGATTAAACCTGCTAGACCGCACATTAAATGTAGATAACCATACTTAGTTAATTGAAAAGCACATGTCGATTTAGTCTTCAAACAGCTAAGGAGGACTTTTGGATTCAGGGATCTGACAGAGAGAGGTGCTTCAAATGAAGATGCAATGCTACCCCACAGTGGTGGGATGAAGTAATTAAATGTTGCTTCACAGTCGAGTCGCTCATTTTACTCTGGCTTGATGATGATTGCACATGTGAGGTGGATAAAGAGATGGATACACATGCAGCAGGATAGGAGAGAGTGTGCGAGGTGGGCCAATCCTTTCTTGAGACGACATGCTAAGCTGTGCTGTCGACATTATGGCTCAACCAAATGAAAAAGAAACTACTAGTTATAGGTCCATCACTGGAAACTCAAATAGCAACACAATAAATTCCATATCCATGCAGGGGTTGTTCATCGATCAGGGAATGAGTAAAAGAGTGATCTTTGCAGGCTCTGCATTAGTGTTTGGTCAGGCAATCAGAGGATAAAGGCAAGGATGTTAATATTCCCAATGGTACAATAAAGCTTCGGATTCAAAAAATAAAATGAATACCATTAGAATAAAAGTGGCAAAATAGGTTTGAAATAGGTGGCAACATACAGTATCTCTGAGTAACTACTCAAAAGGAAGACTTCTCTACTTTCTCTCTTGCCAAGAGTTAGACAGGAGGATTAACACCATTGTCTGTTTAATATGAAGCTACTGTGAGCAGACTGCTATCTTAGCTTAGCATGAAGCTAACAAACAAACAACCTGGTAGGCTGACTTAGTTGCCTTTGACTGGAACCAGGACCACAATTTCCCTTTCGTTCCGAGGTTTTATGCTAAGCTAAGCTAACAGCCTCCTTCCTGTAGATTCATATTTATTGTAAAGACACAAGAGTGGTACAATCTTTGTGTCGAACTCTTTGCAAGAAAGTAAATAGGTGTATTTCTCAAAATGCTGAACTTCTTTTCTTTAAGAGAGGGTGTGGAGGGGAATTATTTGTGCTGACATAACTACCACAGATACTGTTAAATATATCAAAGCTGTATTTTTTGTTATTGCCAAATAGATAATTACAGTGTAAACAAGAGCGCAGACAAGCACTGTGTGTTATCATTGCCATGTGCTAATATTACACCAGGTCTGGCTTGAACTGTACACATTACTGCAAAATGTCATGAGGCAGGACGATACGCAGTACAGTGTTTCAACAGACGCTGTTAGATGTGTCACAGTCGCATGTAATAAATATGGTTACCAAGGAAACACAGAATACAACAGCACCAAGGATATAGACTCTACACACCATGTGTGGAGTATATAAATCCAGGGAGTGTGACACCATGCTGAGGCTGCAAAGTTTTTATACTGAATGGTTTCACATCATGCTTCGAGCCTTCGTAAAGCAGGTCACAAACAAAATGTCAGCTGAATCTGTTATTGCTGATACAGGACAGGGTGCAGAGGAGCACTACCAAGTTGGATAGATAGGGTTTGCTACAGTATGGCACAGTTCAGTACAGCAGGTTATGTTGTTTTTCAGCAGAGCTCAACACAAACGCAACACTTGCACGTGTGTGTGTTGTCAGTCTGTTATGTGGAGATGCAGCCCGTTTTCCTTACACTCACTCTGCCGCCATTTTCTCTATGTGGTCAGTCAGCAACTTGTACTGTTCTGCAGAGGGGCAAAACACACACACACACACACACACACACACAGAGTTGTTATGAAGCAGCGTTAAGAGTTATTTTTATTTAAGACGATTTAAAGCCCATCCACCTGCTATTAAAAAGTTTGTATCTGGATGCATCATGCCCCGATCTCAATATACAAATGACACAGACAGAACAGGAAGACTTGTCAATGCACATGGTGCACCTTGGGTCAAAGGATGCAATGCAGGAGACATGTGACAGATGGAGACAGCTGAAGTGTCCACACAAACCTTTTCACAGCAGTGTTCCGGACTGAAATAAAAACTGCACACTGGCTGATATATCATCACCTTTTGAGTTGAAGTTGTTCACATGCAGCAGATCCAGAGCTACATTACTATGACTGGAACATGAACAAGGTTTTATCCTACTCCAGTAAGAGGTCTAGATACTGACCACATGTCAATAACAGGTCTAAAAGACTTCAGCATTCAAACACTGCAACACTACATCTTGGCACTGCAGTGTACAGTAATTTCTGTTACCTCCTGCTATTAGCCAATAGTAGTATAGTATTCATAGTATGTTTTACTGTATTTTATAGTATTTTATACTGCACTTTATACAATATAGTATTTTCATTTTAATGTTTTGCTGCTGCATCATTTGGTATATTTTGATATCCTTTTCATGTCCAATTCTGTGCTGAGCTATGTGCAATAACATTTTGGATTAGGTGGAGACAGCTGCAGCTTAGAGTTTTCAGGGTATATACAGAAATTCTTAAGTTGAATTTAATACCTTTTAATACCGTCACAATGGTTTTTAATGCCAACACAACTTCGAGCTGTAGTGCCAACCTTTCAAATGTCAGTGTTGAGGGTAACTAATCATAAAGTTTTTTATAAAAAATAAAAACGGATTTTTATTGAGGATTTGCCTCAATAAAAACACTGACTTTCAGTATCATTTTATACACTGGTTGAAAGCACACACATTGACTAGAATTGAAACGTATCGGCTCCACTGCTGTGCCGGAGCAAACTGGTGAAATTTAGGGCGTCACTCACCACTGGGCGGGTAACGGCAGCGCTGCCTTGCGACCCAGCCCATTCACGCAAGATCACGTTCATGCACTTTCCCACAGCTGACTATTTCAACAGTATTTAACACTGGGTAGTTACACTTTCAATCGGTAGATATAATAGTATTACATATTTGTATACACCTCTAATACCATAGCTGTGTAAAATCTTTTATGCATTTCTTTTTCCATAAAGTTTTAAATAAAAAAATTTTTTTAAAAGTACAAATGTTCATGTTGTATTAAAAATGTTCAGTATCTTTGCACTGATTCATGTGAAGTTCTGATAGCCTATATGAACTGCGTATTATGCTTTATTTTGAAAGGGGGTGGAAGTGTATTATGTTGATTCTGTGTCGCATTTCCTGTCTGGTGCACTCTGCTCTGTTGAGCTTCACGCGATTTAGCGATGGCTCTGTCAAAAATAGAAATGCTGCACTTGATAGTGCTGGGTGGCAGTGATCAGCTGCGGTGACCGCCGTGCAGCTGTTCCACGTCACATCATTGATATAAGGTCCTACTCGCACATATAATTTATATAATATAGGCTAAATAAATTCACAGGACTTTTAGGAGATAGGCCATCTGCACTTAACACAAATGGGAAAAGACTAATGGTTTTTCCCATACCTCATCAGATGATGTTTATTACTTATCAATACTTTTTAATAGCCTTAATTTTTGCTAATTTCATTTACTACCTTTTAATACATTTAACAACCCCGCTCGGACACCCTGGTTTGCCTTCTCTATCGGAGTTGTAGAATGTGATCAGTAGAAATGGTTTGACAGTGACCGAACAGCTCCCCGTAGCTTAAAAAAACGTGTTTGTGAGTTTGCGTGTGGTTGTGAGTTACAAGTTGATTCCTTTGGATGCTTAGGTCTAATGACAGCAGACACTGTCCTGATGTTCCATGTTGAATGAGTCCCTGCAGTGTTTTACCTTCATTCAGGTTCCCAATGACCGCCTGCTTCTTCAGGAAGTCATTGCAGAGCTTCTTACTGAGCCCAAACGCCAGCATGTTATGAGTGAAGGTCCTGAAATACACACAGCACCAAACTCATTTCAGCACAAATGGACATCATGCACACAATGTTCAGGGTTCCCACTCTTGCACTGAAATTATTTTCTAGGACTTTTCCAGGACATTTTCCACAGCCACAGAGACAAGTTATCACGTCATGCACTAATACATTCACCTGCCCACCTCATTGTTTGGAAGTGTTCTTTTCTACAGTTGGAACTTGCATTTCCCCAGATTGTTTCTCTGTTGATTCCTCAGACATCACCCACTAAACATTAGATGTCTGATGGACGTGCAGATGATGTCTATATTGCGTCAGTCGGTCCAAGACCCATTTTGGACCTCTACACGACGTGCAAACAAGGTCCCCTTTTTGGACGTCTAATCATGACCATATTTGGACGTCAATATGCAGTTGAATATTTGGACGTCGGGCCATGTCACTTTTTTGGACGTCTAAGACAGGTGTAGGGAATAGACGATGTATTCCCAGCAAACATTTTGATGTCTAAACAACGTCTTCTTCAAGTCATTTTTGCGCGTCTAATTCAGGTCACCTGAAGGTGCAGACTGTTACTCCAGACGACGTCTTTTTTTGACGTCTACTGAACGTCCATTCATGACATCCACAGCACGTCCTTATAGGGGCTACTTGTCGTCCAAATATGGTCTTTGTGGACGTCATTTCTACGTCAAATTCAAACTCATTTTAGACATTGTTTTCATACTGTAGTAGTAGTAGTAGTAGGGACATGGTTATTTTGTGATTAAATATTATTTTTGAATAAAATATTATATTTCCTGTTCATGGGGCGCACACGCTAACCACTACGCCACTGAGCACCCCAATCAACTTTTCTAAAATAATCTTATTCTGTTTAATGTTGCTTTTGGGTGGGGGTGGTGTGTGGGGGGTTTACAGTCAGCGCCACTGTGATTGGCTGAGGCATTCATTGCGTCATCACAGTATACATCCTAAGAGCCAATCCCATTGGCCCAGGTGTTTCTCTACGGTGAAAGCAAATGGCCGCTCATCTCTGTGCAGCTGCGATCTCTACAACAACCTACAGCAATCTTAAAATCAGCTTCCACTAAATTGCAGGTAAGTTCGGTCTGCCCACAGACCCATAAGTTAATTTTTTGTTAATTTATGCATTCATAGCGTTTGCCGTTTTAGCTTTGTTGTGTTGCTACAATTAGCATTACATCTTAGCAGACCAATTTTGTTTAACGTACAACAAAGCCGGCGAAAATTAAATCCATGGAGTGAAGCGCTGGAGCCGTGGGTAGATATACAGACTTGGTGTATGACCGCCGTTTGCCTTTGCGTATTTGTCTTTATCTACTTGCAGATGGAGTCATGCAGTTTGACAGTGTGGCCACTGAGGAACAAATAAGGACGCATGCTTCAGAGCCAGCTAATTTTACTGTAGCGTCATTTGGCTCTGCATAGAAAATAAAGCAGTACAGTAAAAGAAAAAGTCTAAAATGAGTCCTAATTTGACGTAGAAAAGACGTCCACAATGACCATATTTGGACTAGAAATAGCTTCTGTAGGGAGGTGCTGTGGACGTCATAAATGGACGTTCAGTAGACGTCAAAAAAAAGACGTTGTCTGGAGTAACAGTGTGCACCTTGATTTGACCAAAATAAGACATCCAAAAATGACTTGGAAAAGACGTCATTTGGATGTCTCCTTGCGTAGTACAGTAAAATGAGTTTGAATTTGACGTAGAAACGACGTCCACAAAGACCACATTTGGACTACAACCAGCCTCTATAAGGACATGCTGTGGATGTCATGAACGGACGTTCAGTAGTAAAAAAAAAAAAAAAAAAGACGTCGTCTGTAGTAACAGTCTGCACCTTCAGGTGACCTGAATTAGACGTGCAAAAATGTGATTTTCCCTAAATAGCCTAGGCTGTATGATTGTTACTGGGGCGGACAGCTTCTCACGAATGAAACACATTGTAATTTCTGAGCATTTATTGTTTTCATATAATCAGGCATGAAAATGGGTTGGGGGTGAAAAAAGTGAGAAGGATACAACCCTCTGGGGGCATGCTCCTCCAGAAGAAAATCTGAATATTGGGATAAATAATTTTCCAGGATAACTTTTTTTCTCATTTTTTCCATGACTGGAAAATTTGTCAATCATTTTCAAGGTTTTCCAGGATGCGTGGGAACCCAGAGTTATTTACCAATTACATCAATCTTATCAAATCGAAATCGAAATACTGAAAAAGAAACACATTGTGGAGCAAATTCATCTCTGTGCTGAGTTTGCAGTATTTCGTAAGACTCACTATGTCATGTTGTACCTACAGTATACTTGTGGTTTGTCTTTACAAGGACAGATACAGTTGATGTATTAAAGTTGAGTTCATCTGCAGTCTTTACTGCACATACACACACAGTTCTTTCTATGATGTCTTTCCTCCCTTAAAGGAATAGTTCACCCAAAAATGAAATTCGGTCATTATCATCTTAATCTCATGCTGATGAGAAGTCCAGTGTACTTTTTTTATTCATCAAAGTGCCGTGGGAGGCTCCGGGGGTTTTCATCCTGACCACAAAGCCATATAATGAGCGTCTATGGTGACTGAGAAGCAAAGGTCCATAAAACTACTCAAAACCTTAATATTCCTCCATACTGCTCGTCCACTGCAATCCAAGTGTCCTGAAGGGGCAACATCCAGAGTTTACTCTAAACTACGTAATTTAGTGCATTTTTATAGTCAGTCAGTGGCACTTGACTGACCAAATTTCATTTTTGGGTGAACTATTCCTTTAATGCTGTGATACTTTATTGACGAATTAAAAATTAAAGTTAGATCTGTGATCAGAACTTTACCTGAGTGTGATATTTTTTTTGGAGTGGAGTGGAAATGTTTATGTCAGCATTTCCAGTTAGAAAACTTAATAAAGCTCTTTCTTCATCAAAAGAGCACCATAACAGAAAACATGCACAAAATCACCTGGTAGACCATGCCCTCTCCATCAGAGTGCACTTTTCATTGGAATGGGCCATTTTCTTTTTCATAATGCATATTAGTGGGAGCAGTAACTTGTTTTACCAGTAAGAGGTCTCCTCAACTAACCTGCTGAAACTCCTTAAAAATCATATTCCATTGTATTAATTCAGAGTCAACACTGTGGCAGCATCCTCACCCCAGTTGGCCGAAGGCAATGTTCTCATCGATTTTGGAGCTGTCGTCCCTCTCCTCCTGCGTCATATGACACCACTTCTCCCTGCAGCACAGAGACAGTTGGATTCAGCCTTCAATTCCAAAGTGTCTGTTTGACCTTCAGCTCCTCCACAGGCCAGGGGTGGGTGTCAAAACATGTTACCCGTCAGTGTCATCCTGACTTTCTGCAGACAGCGCTGCTTTCCAAAAAGTCTATACAATGTTGGACAACTTTTCACCAGTTCGGGAGCTTTTCAAGGTTAAAAATCATTTCGACATCCAACCCTGTAACTGATGACTGTGTGATGGGATGCAAAGAAAGACTGCAGTACACATGAAGCAAATAAAACAATATCAAAGGGCACATTAACCAGCCATCAGCAAAAGAATAACAAAAGCAAATGATTAATTCACAAAGAATTGTTCACAAGCACGCAAAAAGCATCGATTTGCACTGTGTATTACTGTAAAACAAACATCCAAAATAACCAGGAGATGTTTCCATGCCTGAGTTCAACAACACCACTACAGTTAGGATAGACTGTGTGAAGAAAAGATGCTGCTGTACTGTATAATACTATACTATTTTTATTTTTGCCACACATCACTGAACAGTTGTGGTGTGACTGGAGAGCCTTACTCTGGTGTCCTTAACTGCTGACGCATGACTAAAACTACAGACCACCTAAGATGTTGTTACTGATGCTGGAGTCCAGGTACTATGTATATTGGCAGTTGCTACTTGTGCCATACTCCTTCAGGTCGATGACCACAGTGAAAAAAAAAAGTGCCCCAATGAACCTGGGAGCTATGTTGTCAGGAGCCATATGCTTCCCGGTAGAGTCTAACAAGGCAAATTGGTCTCATGTGAGAGAAGTATGTGTCATATGGGTGGCTGGGTTTGCCATGGGGCCCGGCCTTCCTGCCCCATCCCATGGACCCACCAACTACAGGACAAACCACTGTGGTCGGGTGCGGTGGCGATGGGCCTCAACGACTCAGACATAGGCAGCAGAGGCTGACTCTGGGGACATGGAACAGCACCTCTCTTGGGGGGAAGGAGCTGCCAGCACTTCTAAATCTGAGGCCATAGTTCTCAGCAGGAAATCAGTGGATTGCCTACTTCGGGTGGGGAATGAGTCCTTGCCGCAAGTGAGGGAGTTTAGGTACCTTGGGGTCTTGTTCACGAGTGAGGGGATGATGGGGCATGGGATTGATCTGAGCGTCGGAGCAGTGGGTGCACTGTTGCATGTGCTACACTCCACAGTTGTGATGACAAGGGGGCTGAGCCAGACGGCAAAGCTCTGGATCTACAGGTCAATCTTTGTCCCTACCCTCACATATGGTCACAAGTGACGGGTCATAACCGAAAGAACAAGATTGCGGGTACAAGCAGCCAAAATGGGTTTTCTCCGCAGGATAGCTGGGGTCTCCTGGGACACACCAAGCCAACAGTTGGCCGTCAGCGTTGTCGATAAGCGTAAGTTACTATTTAGTTACGATTGTGTTCATGTGCAACAGACCAGCAGCGCCGTGACGCTATCCTTGAGTGCGCCCGGGAGCAGTCGGCAGCAGTGGGGTCGGTGACAAAAAGCTGCAGTAAAGTCAGACAGTTTCCAGCCGCCATCAAAGAAGATACAGTAAGTCACAGAATTGTTTACATCCTGTTAGATCCATCTGTAGGCTACCTGTAGTTTGCAGAACACGTTCGGAGAACTATGGCTGAAGGAACTGCGTGTGTGTTCTTGATCGCTGATGAAAGTGAAGAGGCGGCAGAGGAATAAAATAACCGTTTTCTGTGTAATTGATACATTTAACCTACTTTTCCTGCAACTGTCCAACAAATCATCAATATATTTATCAGAACTGAAGTTTGACTCCGTGTGAAAAGTTTTCTTCATCTGTTACTGTTACGTGATATGTAGCCAGAGAATAATGGTCACTTTGCACATAAATTCCACTGTGATAATAATCTTCATGGGCATATTATGGGATGCGGTGTGATTTTAACTATTTAATCTCACAAATGTAACAAATAGAAATACAAACTTTGTACCAATGAATTTGTCATACTTTGTAGGTTCACAGTTTTGAGGTCATACAAAGTGGATTTACTGAATTAGAATTGCCTACAAAGTAGATTTATGTAAAGGCACTGTCATTTATAAATCATATAGTACCTAAATTTAAGAAATTAGACTAGGCTACTGAATTAACAGTATAGACATTCTCACAGCTACAGCTTACCATTATTATTATTATAATTATTATGATAATCAAACACACAATATGTTAAAGCAACACTATGTAGTTTATCAACTTTAAAATTATGTTTCCAAACTCAGTGAAGTGGTAGTGAATATGGTTCACAGGATGAATATACTGAATATATTATAAGTATTTTTTGGGGGGCTTTTTTTATGCCTTTATTTATAGGACAGCTGAAGAGAGACAGGAAATGGGGGGCAGAGATGGGGGAGTGACACGCAGGAAATGACCATCCAATGCGGGATTCGAACAGAGCAGCGAGGACAGTAGCCTCTGCTCATGGGGCACTCGCGCTAACCACTACGCCACTGATCGCCCCATATGCCACATGTTTTATTTGTAGCCTGTGTGGAGTTCAGCATCTAACCATGAAACCAAGCAATGAACCAGTGAAATCTCTTAACTTGTAAAAAATGTTTGCGCTTCTCAAGCAGATGGCTAAAGTACTGAGCTGAAGTTGCATTGTGCCAATCAGCTCTTTGATCAGGTGACAGCCAGGCATTTCCCATCATGCACTGAGGTCTTGCAGTCGCTTGCAGTCGGTAAAGAGCAACTGCAGGGCCTAGCTCTAAAAACTGCGGCTGCCTTGATCTCATGAGATTATCGTTGCCGGCGTGTGCATGACGTCAGATCAAGTCGGACACAGATCTAACCAGCATGCATTGTGTGGTCGTCGCCGGTGACATATGCTCCATTCCAAAAGTGGGTTAAGTCGCCCTCACTCACTTGCCCTCAGCCCTTGTTAATACGTCACACGGAGGGCACTTGGAGAGTGAAAGTGGGTGAGGGAGGAGTGAAATCGATTTTGGAACGCACTTGCCCTCGATTGGTAACAGCCCAGACAAACATGGATCGGCCACACGCTGTAGGAGTGGCGCTCTACTGCCTATTTAGACTTGTAAACTGTTGGCTCTGTCATTATGCCACAACACAAAAGTTGTCTATTTTCATAAGTAGTACCTGGCAGATCCATGCTGGCTCCTTTAATTCATTTCTTCTTGGCTGGTGATAAACAAACAGCAGACAACAGTGTTTGATGTTCATTACTGCCACCGCATGGATGTTTTTCGTGTACTACTGCAATGCACTGTAGGTGATATACAGCTCTGGAGTGACCATCCATGTTGACTCGATCACTCAGCCCTCAAGGACCGATCTCACCAAGTTCACTTCAGCTGTTCAGAGAAATGGAACAGCCCTTATGATGGCAGCAGGGAATCCCCTGAGGGCAAGTGCTGAGGGCAAGTGAGCGAGGGCAACTCAACCCGCTTTTAGAATGCAGCCTATATCTCCTCTCTAGCCTGGGAGCATCTGGAAATTCCCCATTCAGAGTTAGCCAACGTGGCTGGGGCTCGTTGATGAAGTTGCTACCCCCATGACCCGACTCTGGATAAGCGGTTGACAATGGATGGAATAATAACCAAATGGTCCCAATCAACAGACAGAAATCATCTCCAAGTGTTAGATACAGTTGGCTTGTGATGTCTGGAGCACACCTGGGGTCATTGTATGATCTTTTTCATTGATCCCACTTTTTTTATTCTCTCGCTTCTACTTTTCATTTAGAATGCTTCCCACAATGTGCTCAGAAAACCCCCATAGACAGGTTGTGAACCTGAGTGGTCAAAAAGCCAGAGACGTCTTTCAGATTAAAGCTGCACGAACATCTTAACAATGAGTGAATATGAAAGCTAGTAGACTGGACATTCGTCAGGTGGACACAAACATTGCTCGAAATGAATGTTTCACTTACTCTGTGTCGGTTGGGTGCCTTCAGTAAATAGGGAGCTCTATGTGAACACATTCACCAGAGTGAATTTAGTAGGTGATAATACAGTGGGCTCTAGTTTCGTAGACCAGGCGCAGACTAGACACAGCGCAGGTCCACCACGCCAACGGGGTGTGTCCAGGTGCACTTTGGAAGTTTCGTTCACGGTGCACCCCAGCATAAGTACTCCCCTTTCCCACCTCCGACACTCCTACCGGTGCAAGTGGGAAAGGAGGAGAGAAGGCATGGAGTGGGTTCAACACAGCCGAGTCAGATCTTAACCAATCAAATGAGCTCCTCTCGTCACCTTTAAATGCACTGTGGCGAGGCGTACTGCAAGTTTCGTCATTTCTCCATGACACTGCTGCCGTCACCAAGGAGACGGCAGCAGCGTCAGACGCCCAAACTTCTTCCAGGAGAGACGTGAACTCGTTAGTTTGCGTCACAGTTTCAGCTGTGTTCATTCAGTCACGTCAGTGTCCAATTACACGTGACAACCGCCTTTGATCTGTGACGGGA
>JBCAUF010000032.1:27824156-27836220 GCA_038406115.1 Haemulon aurolineatum
GTTCATGAATCCGGAGCAGGTTTTTAGTAGAGTAGGCTTTTATGTGCAAATCTACACACAAATCTACAAACGTTTCATGAATGAGGCCCAATGTTGGCCAAAAAAATGCTCTGATGTTAAACTGAAACCATAGAGAAATCATATAGTGTAACACTGGGGACAGTGAGAGCCTCGTGCGACAGAAAAAAGCACAAAACAAGTAGGATACACCATCATGTCAGCTTTGAGCCTCATGGACAGTAACTGCTCTGTGAGTCTGGTGTCTGGACTCCCAGGTCCAGCGCTGAGGGAATGCTGCCTTCTGGTGGCAAATGAAGAATACTGCATCAGAGACTGACCGTCAATCCAGTGCTGCCCTCACACAGTGTGAACCTGATTCCATTATTGCATGGACATAATATGCATAATGCATCAAAAGGTGCTTGAATGGGTTGTTGTTATCTGTAGTTTGTCACATTTAGAAGACCGACGTTAGAACAAAGAAGGATTAAAACCTGTCCATGCACCAGGTGTACCACTGACAGATGTTGTCCTCTTCACAGTTATTGCCGTTAAAGTGGTCTGATCATAACCTGACTCTCGCCAGATCATTGTAGTTCCGCCACGCTCCACCAGAGGCGTTTCGCTGAGCTTCACACAGTGTGTAGCAGGGCGGAACTACAAGGATCTGGCGAGAGTCAGGTTAGTCTGATCACGCCTCACTAGTTTTTCACTAGTCTGCAGAAAATGTGGAACCTTGACTCGAGCATTGCATCTGTTTTAAATAATTAACATAAGGTTTGTAGATCTGTATGCTCTCCCCTATTCATGGTCCCTGAAATCTAGACATGACATGACCCAATGGGTGAAGTCTAATGGTGTGTTGGAAATAGACGTTCCAATTTTGCAGTAAAAACTATTTTCGATGGTGCAACAGTGGCAAAGAATGTGATACTGAAGAAAAGTGTATGTGCGAGCATGTGTGTGTGTGTCTATCTGTCTGTCTGTCATGGAGACATGGGATAAGCCTGTGTCCTGGGAGTGATTGTCAGAGGGAATGCTCCTGGTGCCTCATATGAACAAAGACAACATTGTACTCTGGATACACAGGTGTGTGTGGGTGTGTGTGTGTGTGTGTGTGTGTGTGTGCATGTGTGTGTTTTATGTCTCTCCCTCTCTCTCTCTCATACCTCCACACATACAGACAGTGGATGTTGACTTTCCACTCTTTGTCCAGTGTATCCACTGAGGATCTTATTATGGAAGCTGACTGAATAGCACCCTGTCGACCTCATCAGATCTTCTTTTTCTTCCCTTCCTTCTCTCTCTGGGTCTCTTCTCTTCCTCTTTTATCCCTCTCCTCTTTTCTTCTCTCTCTTCTTTTATTTTCTATGCTGCTTTGTTCTGGCTGTGCTCCCCTCATTTCCTCATTTCCTCCTTGTTGTAATCATCCTCTGCCCACTGGCGTTCTTTTAATAAATGGGTGTTTACCACTGGCCACACACTGGACAGTACAGTGTGATTGTGTATTCCCAATTTACAGCAATTAATGCTAGTTCATTCATGATTATCTCATGGTCTATATACTGCAGGCCAGTTAAAGAAGAGATAGAGCACTTGAAAGTGACATTGGCATGCATTTTAAGAGCATCCCTTTTATTTCATTTGATTTGTTTCCTTTTGAAACAATGTTGGGGATGTGAGTGGGTGTATAATGTTCCTGCTGTGGGATGGTGAGCAGGGCACTGTATAAACTGTGAGTTCTGTCAAAGTTATGTGAACCAAAGGTGCTAAAATCCTCATAATTGGCTGCACTAAGGTTGCTTGTCTTTGGGATTACTCTGACACTCAAGTATTTAAATCCTTCTGTGGCGTTGACAAATGGGTGGGATACTACTGGTTTCTTCCTCTCGTTTACATTTAAAAACATAATAGACGATTTTATTTTTATATTAGGAACTCCCCTCACATTATGAAATCCCTGTCAGTTTTGCACCAATCCATTCTGGTCTCCCTGTATAATGGCTGGTAGGACCCTATCTAGTCTCATAACTAAAACTTCAGCTGTAATCTTTGCGTCCGAATTTAAGAGTGATAGACGTCTGGAAGAACCAGATTTTGTTGACGATTTGCCTGGTTTCAGAATAAGCATGGTCAGAGCATTTCGTATTGAAGCAGGGAGGCTACCTGTTTTAAAGGATTCCAAATAAACGTCTATCAAAGGGGCTATTCATTTAGCTTTAAATTTACTTTTTTGGGGGGCTTTTGATGCCTTTAATGACAGGATAGATAAAGAGAGGAAATGGAAGGCAGAGGGAGGGGCATGACACGCGGGAAAGGACTGTTCAGTGCAGGATTTGAACCGGGTCGCCTGCAGCGAGGATAGTAGCCTCTCTATTCATGGGATGCCCGCACTAACCACTACGCCACCGAGTGCCCTGGCTTTAAATAATTCATAAATATCTGTCAGAAGCCTATCTGAACCTGATGCCTTACCTCCTTTCATGTTTGTAATGGCATCAGAGAAATCGTTCAAATCTAATTCTTTCTCCAATTCAGTTTTCGTATCTTCAGAAATACAGGGAATGACCAATTCGTCAAGGAAACTGTTTTGGCTTACCAGGGCCAGTGGGCTGTCAGAGTGATAGAGGGTTTATAATATTGGACAAGGTGTTATTAATTTATGTGGATAATTCTCCTTGTTCATTCCTAATTGTATTAATGTCTCTGTCAGATTTAAGCTTCTTTATCGGCGAGGCCAGCAATTTACCCGACTTTCCACCTTGGTCATAAAAAGTTTGTTTCAATCTTATTAGGCTATCTTCAGCCTTAAGCAAGGAGAGCTCCTCATATTTTGCTTTAAGGGTAGCAGTTCCTGTTTTGTTTGTGTTCAACCGTCTACGATAACCTCTCTCTCTAGTTCTCTAATTTTGGAGTCTAATTCATTCATTGTATTCATTTAATTTATTAAATTTAGAGCTTGTGAAGCTTATCATTGTCCTCTAATATGCTTTAAAAGCTTCCCACCTAATGGTTGCAGTTGTTTGATTGGTATTTATTTATTGAGAGAGCAATCACTAACCCTAACCCTACAATTTTTTTGTCTGTTCAATTGTACATACATACATACATAGGATACAGCATCTGCTTCACTACATACTGTATAATTCAGAAGTGATAAGTCTCACCACTGAAAACTATTCACTCCTCATCTTCCTTTTTCGCTGTGTGTTTGTGTGCAGAACTTTAGGTTGACTCTGGAGTGTGAACATCCAGACTGTTGGATTAGACTGCTCCCTCTGACCTGCGACACCTCAGCTGCTAACTGTACCATCTTCAGCCAAGGTGAGTATTTCTGTGTGACCAGGACAAGCATCATGTCCATCTGAATATGGCTGTGTGATGTGCACTATGTTTTTGTGAACCACTTGCCTTTCAGCAGCTCCACCACATTATTTATTATATGTTGATATACTATTTACAAATAGTACAAACAGTTCTAAGTGTTGCCAGTTTCCTGCCAAGACTCCCATCATTATCAATCAATCACAAATGATCGCTTACTTCCATTCAGTTGTGTCAGTTCCGGGCCTTTGCTGTTCTGGACTTACTGGTACACAAATTTGATGGCACCTCAAAAAAGACTCATTTCAGTTTGCAGTTTTAGTTTCATTAGGCAAAGGTACTGTTTCCTTGTCAGTTTCCCATGTGACATGAGTGTATGTGTTTCCAGGTGAGGAGTTGTTCTGTAAGGTGACCAGAGAGCTTGAAGCTGGTGAAAGGCTCTTGGCTTCCCTGCTGCCTCCTCCAGGCTCTTCCACTTCCCCTGTGGACCAGCTCTCCACTCCTCCACTCAGCCTCGTCACCCAGAAGCGACCTGGGGTGAAGGAGGAGCCACTGTACCCAGCGGCGCTGCGCTCAGACATCCAGCTCCTCCCTCAACAAGCTGGCATGGCTGCCATCTTGGCTACTGCCATTGTCAATAGTGAGTGTTATATTTAAGGCATGAAAGTATTTTTTTAAGCTGCTGACAGTATAGGTGTTTTTTTTTGTTTGTTTGTTTGTTTTTTGTTTTATTCAATATGGTATACATGTATAATGTATAGCGTATATAAGTAGGTTCTAATCTGGTTGAGTAAGTATTTTATTAGAATCTAATGCATTGGAATTTGAATAATCGGCATGGTACAGAGTGGCATCAGAGAAATACCAGCATATAGAGTAGAAATACAAAGAGGATATTCAAAATATGTATTTAAAATTAAAACACATGTATGATATTTATCTAATGATTATAGCAATACAAGCTTGTTCCTGTGGGCCATTATCTACTCTGATTTACCATTTCTCCTCAAGTTGTAATATTCTATTTGGCCACAAGATGACACTGCAGCTCTTTAACACCTAGCATAATTGCTCAACTGCAAATACGTTTTTTCCACCTGCCACTGCTGTGCTTCAAGGTTGCTGTTGGCCTTGTAGTTTGCTGATGTACGTGGCTTGATCTGACTGATTGCCCATTTGAATTTGATGAAGAGCAATTGTGCCTAGTTGTGTCTAAATGGTGTCTGGGCACAGTGAATCAGTGGGTGATGGACATCACATTTGTTTAGTTTAGATGTGTGTGCATACTCATATTTGACACCCAAATACACACACAAATCCATTTGCTGTGACTATTGGTGATCATCATATTTGATCACACATTCCTAGATCTGGTTATGCCACATAAAAAATACAGATGATAAGACATTTGATAGTTATTCATAATCATAACTTGTGTCCTGTTCCCTTGGTTACTCACAGCAATGGAATGTGTGTGTCTCTAGATGACAAACATGAGTGGTTGCTCAGTCTATTACATCTGTAAATTGACTTCTGAAAAATAGATACAGTCACATATTTTTTTATCATATTTAGCACAGGTCTCATAGTTGTACTTCTGCCCCCACCAATAGTCATCATTTACATGTAAGGCAATTAGTCGAAGTCGACTATACATACATATGTATATATATATATATATATCAGCTAAGGCTTGGTCGACTATTTGAGGGCAGCCCTACAAGTTGCTTAACCCTGTTTGTTTATTGAACTAACTAAATTAATGTTCTGGCTGTCAGAGGACATTTTCCCGTGCAAGGACTGTGGGATCTGGTATCGCAGTGAGAGGAACCTGCAGGCACACCTTATGTACTACTGTGCCAGCCGTCAGAAGCAGCCGGCCGCAGCCTCGTCCCCGCCACAAGACAAACCCAAGGAGTCCTACCCCAATGAACGCATCTGCCCCTTTCCACAGTGCAACAAGAGCTGCCCTAGTGCCAGTTCACTGGAAATCCACATGCGCACACACAGTGGTGAGAGCAAGATTTCATTTTATACCAAACAGACAAAATGTTGACAACACTGAGGCCTTATTTGAGTTACTTGACCACTGTCTCTCTATTTCATTAGATTGCGAGGTAGATGAACTGTTTGTCCTTCAAACTTATTTTCCCTCTCTGTCCCTCTACAGGTGAGCGTCCATTTGTCTGTCTCATTTGTCTGTCAGCCTTCACCACTAAAGCAAACTGTGAGCGCCACCTCAAGGTCCATACAGACACACTGAATGGGGTGTGTCATGGCTGTGGCTTCGTCTCTACTACTAGGGACATACTCTACAGCCATCTGGTCACCAGCCACATGGTTTGCCAGCCTGGCTCTCACAGTGAGGTCTACTCTCCAGGGCCAGGCCTTCCCAAGCTGCCCCTTTCCACTGGTAAGTCATACTATCATGGTGACAACAAATTTTCATCATCAGAGTGATGTTTTATTACTTGGGTGTGGCTGTACAGACAGTGTTGTAAGGTGTCCAGATTCAAGACTGTTGATCAAGTCAAGATTCCCATTTTTACAAACTCAGTCTGGACAGACAAATTGTTCTGAATTTTGCAATTCTGAATCCTTTCAAATATAAATTGACTAATCATTACTCTCCTCATCAGGTCTCAGTCCAGGAGACTCTGGTGTGGTGCTGAAGTGTCAAGTGTGCGGCCACAACTCTGACTCCCCTGCTCAGCTTCAGCAGCATGTACGAACCCACCTAGAGGTCAGGGTCCCAACTGAAAGGAGCCCTACCCCACGCCAAAGTGCCCCACCATCAGTTGACCACCCACAGCACCAGCCGTCTACCCAGGAGAGAGAGCCCCTAGCTTGTGTTCCTAAGCCAGAGTCATCCAGCCCAGGTGCAAACGGCGGCTCAGCTACACCTCGAGACTACAGTCCTGCTGATGCCTCAGCCACTGACCTCAAGATTAAAGAGGAGCCTCATTCAGATACTGAGACAGAAGAGCAGCAAATGGAGATTAAGGAGGATGAAGAGGACAAAGAGGTTGGTGAAGAGGATGGAGATCAAGAAGCAAAAAGGAAGAAAAAGGAAGGGAAAATTGCCATAGCCTCCTGCCAGACATCAAACTCTCCTAAGAGTCCAGCCACCTCAGCTGTGAAGGCAGAACCAACTAGCCCCACCCCTGGTTCTAGCCCTGTCCATGCAGGAGGTACAGGGTCAGTTCTTCCAGGAGGAGCAATGTTCTTGCCTCAGTACATGTTTAATCCTGAGGCAGCCATTTTGCCTCAGGCCTCAGAGATACTGGCTAAAATGTCAGAGATGGTCCACAGCCGACTGAAACAGGGCCAGACAGTTCCTCAGAACAGCCCAGCAGCCTTCTTCCCTTCTGGAACGACTGCACCTACAGCCACAGCCACTCCGCCTCACAAAGGCGCCACCTGCTTTGAGTGTGATATCACCTTCAACAACATTAACAACTTCTATGCACATAAGAGGCTGTACTGCTCCAGTAGGCACCATGGGGAAGGTGCAACCTCAGCTTCAGGCCCTGGATCAACAAGGGATGCAGCCCCAGCTATGGTGCCTTCCAGCGGGGCACATGGCTCGACTGCATCTCCTCAGGGTGGAGCAACCAGTAGAGCAGCCTCTGCTTCCCCCACTGACTCTGACCCTCTTACAGGGAGCGGAGCGACAGAATCTAGGAGGGTGGTGGAAGTCAAGACTGAAACTCCTGTGGGGAGAGAGGGAATATCATCCTCTTCTGAAGGGGAAGGTGGAGGTGGAAGCATTGGAGGAGGTGGAGGAGGAAGAACAAGTGAGGGCAGCCAGAGTCCTGCAAGTGGTTCAGCAGAGGACCTAGAAGATGATCCCAACAGAACCTTTTGTGAGGCCTGCAACATCCGCTTCAGCCGTCACGACAACTATACTGTTCACAAACGTTTCTACTGTGCATCCCGTCACGACCCATCAAACCAGCGATCTGTACACATGACCAAGGCAACCACCACAGCAGCCTTCCATCCCCAGCCCATCCGCACACGCAAGAGGAAGAAGATGTATGAGATTCACATGGCGAGAACTGAAGCCTTAGCTAACGCTGCTGCAGCTGCTGCGGCTGCTGCCACTGCTGCGGCTTCTGCCCCATCTCCCTCCATTCTGGGCTTAGCAGTGAAGCAAGAAGCTTCTCCCAGTGGGGCAGGCAGCTCCAGCCCCGAAGGAGATGGCCCAATTGACCTCAGCAAGAGGCCCCGTCTTAGAGAGGTTCCACAGCACAGCAATAGCAGTATTCTCCCTGCCCTGCCTCTTAGTGACTACCACAAGTGCACCGCCTGCAGTATCAGCTTCAACAGCATTGAGAACTACCTGGCTCATAAAACATACTATTGCCCTGCCACCACGCTCCAGCCCCACACCTTGGAACAGCTTCACAGGCTCAAGAGATCAGCCTCTACCTCTCCTAAAAGCAGGCCTCAGCAGGAGCGCCCAGATCTCCTACACCCTATGGAGGCTAAAGCTCTCCCTGCTGAGTGGGTTGCCCAGGTACAAGGCACATCACCCAGTCCTCACCCTTCTGCCTTGCCTGCCTCCAACACCACATCTCCACCCCATACAGCCACCACACTTGCAGCCACCCCAGGAGCTGGAGCCAAAGGTGTAAGTACTGGTTCTCCTCAAGTAATCTGTCCATACTGCCCTAACAGGCTTATCACCTGTGACCTGATGGAGCACTTCAAAACTACCCACGGCCTAGTTGTAACCATTCAACCACCCCAGGAGGCCCAGGGCAGTGCAGTCAGCCGCAGCCCGAGCCTTAGTCCCAGGGATGGAGCTGCAACCACCTCCACCACCCCAACAACCCAGTCCAGGTTGGTCTCCCGAGTGCACAGAGACAGCATCAATGGACAGACAAGGAGTGGCACAACTTCTCCTGTCTCCCCACTGGTAAATGGCAGCCCTTCAGCTGGGGATGGATCACCTTCGGCTGGCTCACCACCACCCGTGTCTCCCCCAAGGGCTCCCTCTCTGACTTTGTCACCTGTGCCTGAGATCCTGAGGGAGAAGGTCGGGTCATCCCCACTTCCAAATAAGGCCATCTCAGCCGTGGCCTCCCACCCAATCCCCACACCCCAGCCTGCCCCTATCCCTGGCCCTAAAACCACAGTGATCTCCCCCGTCCAGAACGGTAACTCCCGCTTCTGTCGGCTGTGCAACATCAAGTTCAGCAGCCTCTCCACGTTCATAGCTCATAAAAAATATTACTGCTCTTCCCACAGTGCCGAACATGTCAAGTGAGCCAAGCAATTCTCATTTTCCTCTTCCTCTCCCCCTTCCTTTATCTTTCTGAGTGGAGGCTTTCCTTCCCTAAGTTCCAAGAAGCTCAGATGTCCCTCCTCCTCTGCCAGTCCTCCCATGTGGATGCCAAAATGGCACTCAGCTGGCATGACCATGAATGACAATGAATGACTGTTACTCACCTTGTGGGGCTCAATGCCCAACTGTTCCAGAGCAGAATTTGCAGGTGGTGTTACTAAAATATATTAACTGATATTCCTCCTCCTATGGGTCAAAGTTTGTAGTACACTAAGAGCTGAGACGGATGCTACCTGCACACACTCGTGTGCCCTTTTCCCCTAGATCACTCTCTGTCTTAGTACCCCAGTCCCCAATAAAACATCTACCACTCCCAGGCCATACAATATGTTGGATTATGGGATGTTAAAACGATCTATGTCAACAACCTCTTTTCTGTCTCTCTGCTGAGCTGAGTTCACAATGGCAGTGATTTGATTCAGACTGTTGGAGGCATTTCTGACTGATGATGATTCAGTAATGATGATGCTGATTATGATGAATCTCCAGTCTTTTCCTGAGCTCTTATGTTCCAGACCTAAACGGAGGAATCATTTATGTTGTGTGGAAAAGACTTGATCATTGTTAATGTTTTTATTATCTGTGCATAGTGTATGATGTCTGAAAAATTAATTCTATAATGCTTTTGGTTTCAACACTGGCTCTTTTTTTGCTTACTAGAGAAGCGAAAGTGTTTTTAGCTGAAAAAGAAATATGCGATATCACAATGTTACTAATTACTGAAGGATAATATTTCAAAATGGACAGTTTTTCTTTTCTTTCATAAACACAATTTTTTATTTTCTCTTTAAAATGCAAGGGAGAAAGAAATGTGAAATATTTATCTTCAATCTTTTAGTCCTCACTGATTTCATGTCAACAGAAAACTACCTACCTGGTGTCTGAGAGTATTTGTATTTTTTATTTGTATATTTTTCATACTGTTGGAAGGAACTATTTGGATCTGGGTGTGTTGAAGTGTATTTTCTAAGTGTAGATATGTAATATCTTCTCACAGTAATCACTGGGATCACACTGAACTTTATTATCACGTTAGCATTGTTCTGTTTATGTAGTCTTTAATTGTGGTTGGTGAGGTCTGAAAACCAGCGCTGTGTTTATTTTTATCCCTTCTTGTACCTTGTTGATAAACAACACGATTAGACCGGAAAAGCTTCCTCACGTACAGTTTTTCACATCAGAAAGTTGAGGAGAGCACCTCTGATGCTGTTGTGTTTATTCTCTGGTAAGAATGATGTAGCCTGACAGATTTTGGGTATACAAAATTAGGTATATACAGTTCAAAGTCTACCTTTAGTTACCAGCCTCTTTACCATGCAAAGTATGACTTTTAAGGATACATAAGCTTTACTTCATTTTTTGTCACATTTCAGACTTATACAGAGGGATAACACATCAACACTTTAGTGTCTAATACACATCTTACAAGATGTTGTTTTTCTTTATAATGACTGTGTTTCTGTCCGGCAATGAAGGCATAGCAGGGAGTAGTCACATCTTATTCTAACACCTCACACATAGTGTAAGCACATATGTAATAACCACTTACTGTGGCCCATAGTGTGTGTGTGAGAGAAGCTGTGCTCTTCCTTTCCCACTTGATTGCTCTCTCACTCTTGCACACACACTCACACACATTTTATGCCACAGGTTCCTGTGCTGCTTGTTGCAGTTGCAATACAGTGTTTGTTAGAACTGTGAAATACTTTCAATTTTGATGCAAACTGACTCCTCTTTTAAGGCCCTGAATTCATTTTGAATTTAAGCTGCCAATGTTGCAGCCAGATGCTGAATTTGTTAAAAGATTTGGTCATTTTCCTCCCAGCTTTTAAAATGATAGATATTGAAATAGATATTTTCCTCAGAATACTACTCTTGTCAGTGTGCAAGGTACTGAGGCAAATCCTTCCATATTGAAGGGATTTCATATTGAAGCATGGCAGCAATTGGACTGGCTCCTATTAAGACCGTTTTGATGAAATACTAATATCAGTCTCACTGTAAGCCCACCAACACATGACAGACCTAGCATTAAAAGACCCACATGGACCCCTGTTAACATTCACCCCATCTGTTGGTTCCCAAACTGGAAACCAAATGTAAAAAGTGAAGGATCTCCTAAAACACAATTCAAAATTACTGGTTGATTTTCTGCCCTGCTGTGGTTTGGAGCGGAACTATACCAGACACATCTTACTACTAAGTGTTTACAATTGTTCTGGTCTATCTCTCAGTTCTGGAAAGGTGAGAGAAGAAAGTCACAGAGTCCGGTCAACTAGTCACAAATTGAGGAACTGAGTTCTGGAAAATCATCCTTTAAACTTACCCCCATGTAATTGCACTGTGTTGTATAAAAATGTGCTGAATGTTTTAGTTATAGGGACTTTTTTTGTAATGTATTTATGTTATACAGAACTTTTCCCCGTCCAAAATGCATCATCATTCTACCTTGAAGGACTTTCTGAAAGATTTTAATCGTTGTTTTTTTTCTTAGTCGCAAACATGTTTTATTAATGATTCCTCTGTTGTCCAGTCCATAATGGAGAAAATCACAATGAATGTCAAAACCTTTATTTCTATTTTTTCCATTTCATTTCAGTTCCACTACACTCTTGTCCAAACTATGCATGGGAAATAAAGAAGTTCTGAGAGACACTGATGAACAGTGTGACTGTACTTCTTTCTAGTAGCTGGAATCTTTACTTATTTATTTATTTATTTATTTATCTTTTTTGTTATTGCCCGTGCACAAATCTCGTCACAGAACTTGAGTGGGAGTCCTTGACTTTTAAAGGTGCTTGATTCACTGTCATTTTTGTGTGTTAACTCATAAGTCGCTTCCTTTCAGAGGAAAGTTTCAAGTGTGCTGTTTTTGTTTGATACTGGCTCATGAAGAAAGGCTGAATGAATCATCTGCTTTCCATTTAAAAGAACATGTATGAGTAATAGTCCCTGAAAGGATAGAAGCCTTCTGTGCCATACCAAGCTCCGAGGCTGCTCCAGTGCAAAAGTGCATTGACAATAACAACATAACTTTAGCTTTCAAGCAGACAAAATTAAACTATCCTTACGTGCATCAGTGAACCTCAGCCGCCTGTAACCTTTTTGCTGGTACTGACCACTGCAGACCGGCAACACCCCACAAGAGATGCAGATTTGGAGATGGTCTGACCTAGTCATCTAACCATCACAGTCTGGGCCCTGTCAAAGTTGCTCAAATGCTTACGCTTATTTTCCTGCTTCTAACGCATTAACTTTGTGAACAAAGTGCCCTCTTGCTGCCTAACATATTCTACCCACTGACAGGTGCCATCAAATCAAATCAAATCAAATCAAATTTTATTTGTATAGCCCAAATTCACAAAACACGTTTGCCTCGGAGGGCTT
>JBCAUF010000032.1:28256461-28268552 GCA_038406115.1 Haemulon aurolineatum
CTGTTCATCAATGGGCAGGGTCCTGTCACAAATAAAAGAAGAAAAAAAAAAAAAAAAAAAAAAAAGCAGTTTTTCAAGTTTGGGCAGAGCGGTGGTCACAGAAGTACAGAACTTGACAACCACCCAATCACTGTTCTCTACTTGTTGTTTTTTCAATAGCTTCTGAATTTAATAGGAATTATGGAACCGTTTTCTTGTCAGAGTTTGTAAAAGTTACAACAAGTTGCTTTTAGAGTGCGTTTTTAAAAAAAACACCTGTTCAGGGCATCACTGGCTTCAGATGTCATGAAAGTGATGCTGATTATGAAAATGTCAACATATTATTTACAGACTATATTTACAAACAGTAACTATTAGCGCTGGTGTTTGTGAAACCGACTTAGTTTGTCATGAGGCTCATTTACACCGGAATGGGCCAAGTGTGTAAAATGTGTGCATATCACCTCATTTAACTACACAAATAACAGAGCATTTAATACTATTTCCTTGGCAGCACAGCATTTGTCCCTTGGCAGGTGATTTGTGAATTAGAAAGTTTCTTTTTGTCCTATTTTTGCACGTTTAGTGGTTGAAAAAGCTGCACAATCCTTTTGTAAATTCACCCTCACTGTTTAGCTGCTCTCATGGCTCATAAATGCTAAAGTAACCTGCTAACAGGCAAACCCAACTCTTGTATTGTTGTGTTGAGATGCTGATTAAATCATTAATTATGATCAAGGAAGTGATAAAGACATCAGACAAATGATACAGCTCGGCACTGTGTGCTCCCAGAGAGCTTTAGAGGTGATATAAAGTGACTGCACGACCCCTGGATCCTTCTTTGCATTTCACGCAAAGAGTCCATGCTTCTGTTTAACAGACCATGAAGGGAGAGAAGTGTGAAACTCAAATTTAGGTTTATTCAGACACCATATGCAATTAAACTCATCACTTAGTTCATGATTTGGACACATAATTTATCTCTCATAATGTGAAGGATCTAGACTTGAACGTGGTGAATTTACTCTCTGTGGTGGACAGGTACATTTACCCATGGGCTGTACTTGAGGTACTTTACTTGAGTATTTTATGCAACTTTATGCTTCCATTACATCTCAGAGGTAAATATTATACCTTTTACACCACTACATTTGTCTGACAGCTTTGATTAGTTTTAGTTTTGCATTCTTCTGAAGCAGCTAAAACAAACTCTTGACCTTGTGGATCAGATGGAAAAGTCATCGTCACCAAGCTGAAAACAGGCTGTTTTTCTGACAGTTTAGAGACACATGGTTATTACAGGACAGCTTCTACAAACATGATGATCTTGTATATGACAAGATAAGATACATGACACATGAAGTGAATGAGTTTACCAACCCAACAACAGTACAGTAATAATTCAGCTGAGCTCATCCTCAAACATCTACAGCACGGAAATGCAACATACAGTACACATTCATGCAGCAGTGATCTGAATCTAGAAACATCAGATAGAAGAGGAAAACATTTTACTGACACGTGATGACTTTTACTTTCCATACTTCAAGTACCTTTTACTGATAATACCTTACCTTCAGTAAGGTTTCGAATGCACAAGTTTTACTTGTTGTACATGTTAGTTGTTTCTCACCGATTTCAGAAATCGTTGGAATTTTTCCAATCGCACAAACATAGTTGCGTATTTACAGTAATGTGCAGTCCAATTGCACAAACATATTGCCAGCAATACACTCAGTGTAAAAGGGTTGATAAAGTAAAGGTACTGAACACTGTGTCCACCACTGGTGAACAGCATGATGAGTATCTGGTTCCTTCTGCCCAACAGAAGCCTGCTGGTTAATCCACTTGAATCATTTAGATCAAGATTCATTTGCTGCTCTGAGTGATTTCCCTCCAAGCAGACAGCAGCACAAACTTCTCTCCCTCCATTCAGTGCCCACAGGAAGGGAGGATGAAGCCTTCCCATGAAGTCATATTGGTGGATCACTGTTGGTCAATGGTTCAATGTCTTCATCCATGCCAAGTGAGGTAAAGGGCTGGCAAATGGAGGCCAAGGCCAGAGAGTACACACAGGTAAACACTTTGAAACAGCCATGGACAAAATAGCTGCACCGCAAAGTTCATTTAGTAGCTTTTCTGGAGTTTTATTGCTTCTCACGATTTTTAAAGTTCAAGCTCAAACTGTCAATGTCACTTTGGAAGCAAACATAGATGAGAAGTCTCTAACATGTTTATTATTGGGACTGACAACTGTGAAAAAAACTGCATCTGCTGATGAAGAGTATATCATACGATTAGAAACTAAATGGGCCTTGTCATGTGATTAGTTGGGCTGCTCAGGATTGTTTCGTTGTTTTGAATACCTTTCAGCTGTTTCTTAAACATCTTGTTAACTCATGGACAAATATAAACCTAATGTCTTGGATGAAGGTAAAATAGAAAACCAGTCTGTCAGCATCATGTTTCCTTCAGACAATAGAGATGAGAAAACTGTTCTACACGATGGTGTTGATGAACTACAGCTGTTTCCATTTGTCAAAATCAACTCCCCAAAGAGTCCAAAGATTACAGAGTCAGGAAGCACTGCACGGAGCACAGCACACAACGTGAATATATATATAGCACAGCCTGTGAACTGACAGACAACAGAGGAAACACGACAGACAACGCTCCTCTCCTAATGGGAGAGGAGACGCGTGTTACACTTTAACAGAGAGGCTGCACCTCTTATCTGGCATTCAGTCTGTTTTCATGACAATCTCTTCTTCAACCTATTGAAAGAAAGTGACGTGATAAAGTGTGAGCAGAGAGACCAAAGCAGCACAGCTCAGACTCAGATGGAGCGAGGAGAAGAATCTGAGAGAAAGCTATGCACAGCCCGCGTCGTCATTCAGGCAAGATTAATAATGCATCACGTTCCTATCAGGCAGGAAGAGACCTCTCACACACACACACACACACACACACACACATTGGGTACAGTGCAGTCTACTGTATCAAATCGGAGCAGAAGTGAGCTGCACTCTGGTATAGCAGTATCATCAAATATGAGCTACCAGCTGGTTTTATGCCAGTGTTTTTCCACGTTAACCACACATCCTCTATTTTATTCTAATGTGTCTTCCTGTTATACGAATACAGATCAATCACACTTCCTTCAGTTTTGTCAGACACACTGTTCTTGTACATACATGTGGGTGTAAATGTATGGTAAGTTTATTTGAAAGACATCAGAATGCCCTAATAAAGTATCTTTGAGAAAATAAATGCAGACATGCTGTACAGTGTGATGAATTACTGACCTAATAAAAAATAAAACTAAAAGGCTCTGCAAATTGTTTTCTCTACTGTGCAGAAATGAAGGAACAGCAGCAGATGCCTGAAGGCAGGAAAACATTCAAACATCTGCAATATGTTACACTTTGTTAAGGCTTAAAACATGAATATATGCTCAAATGGTCTTTTAAACATGGGTTAGGTGCCAATTTGTTTAATATTAGAATATCTTAACGAGTTATACTTTGACTGACAGAAATGAATCATGACTCTGTCTGTTGTTAACCTGAACCTAGTTCCCCAGTCCTGTGTGTATCCAAACTTTGAAGCTCTGATGAAGACACTGACACTGAATATTGCTCTGCTGATGGCACCAGCTCAAACAAGACTAAGAGTCTGCAGCCATGCTAGCAGCTCTCTGATGACTACATGCTAACATTAGCATGTTAAAATGCTCACAATGACAACATTAACATGCACCTTGAAAATATGAGCTGATGAAGGAAGGAGGGAGGGCAGGTATTAGAGCTCATCCTGAGGTCTAGTTTTACCAATTCCATTGATGTTTTGAGGTCAGTCAACACACAGTCCGTTCTTTTATAACTCATTCTACAACATTATGATTCTTTCCTTCTTTTCCTCCTTCCAGAAAGGGGAGCCTCACACTTTCTTTAAGGATCCATCTATGTGCACTCTCTGTGACGCCACACTCATCATCAGGTAAAGACAGCAAAGACCAGAGAGCCCCGAGCTCAGCTTGTTCTCCTGCTACATGATACACAGCAGATGAAACCCAGTGTACATATCGGGAGAAAAGGAATGTAACATGAGATGTGTGTGGGCCTATATGTGTGTGTATTGTTTGTGTGCATTGATTACATAATGCCGCTCGTGAGCGACCTCCGCTAAATAGGAGCTTTTAGGCATCCAGCTTGTTTTCAATAGATCATTCATGTCTCCATTTACTTTGTGCCTTGTTAATGACTCTAAACTCCCTGTTGTTGCAGTGTTTGTCAACTGAAGTGGGTCTCTTTCTCTTTGCATTAAGTGCAGTCTGGGTAAATACAGCTGGTTATCTGCTGCTGGAGCAAAAGTTCTCATGTTTCCTTCAGCAGCATCACACATGGTAATACTAGGCTATACTTTATATGTTGACTATTCAAGTCGTAGAACAAGGTAAGCAAGGTCATTTCTGACTGAATTCTCATTATATCAAATTGTAGACATGATCTGTCCATTCCATTCAGCACACACCACAGTTTGTCCAATCCCAGCCAAGTTAAATACATCACAAACAAGTCAAACTGCACTGAAAATCACTTTTCTTACCAAAGCAGGGTCAAAGTGAATTTAACATCCAATCGGTGGTGTCCCAACCTCGTAGTCCTCAAATTCTTGTCTGAAGTTTGGACACTGTCTGTGCAAAGAGCATCAACACACAGAGACAGGGCTGAGGGATTAGAACAGGAAAGGATAGTGCGAGCCTCTTTCTATCTCTATCTCTCTCCCTCCCTCCCTCTCTCTCTCTCTGCAGCACTCCTCCCTGCTGCCACCCACCCAGCCACCCACCTCCTGCGCAATTGGTACGGTCTACCTTTGTGCTGCGGTATGCGCGAGAGCGTGCCATTTGGCTGACTGATGGGGGAGGAGATTGGTTGGTGGGGATGGGGGTGGGCGTGGAGGGGGGATGGAAAGAGACATATGGGTGGCTGGTGGGAGGGGGATGGATGGATGGAAGGAAAGAGGAGGGGGAGGGGGGGTATGGGGGGATGAGGAGGCGGAGGAGGAGAGTGACAGATGTGTTGACTTAGAGAGCAGAGATGCTCGGTGCTTTCTGTACAATGATGGAAAAGTCCTGAAGCATCACACACACACTGTGTTATACACTGTCTGTGTGTCAGGTTTTGTTTTTGATGTGTCTCTCTCACCACTGTCTTTCTTTCTTTCTTTCTTTCTTTCCATATATAGATACTACAGCAGTGCTTTGCTAATGCACCACCATTAACTGATGAGGGAGAAGACGGAGCTTTGTCTAAGCTAGCCAAAAAGGTAGCATTTGCTTTGTACTTTAATTGGATTTTATTTCATATTATAAAACAGCTTCCTAGGTAACAAAGCAAGAATCGGGTAGTTAAGTGATTATTTGTGAAAAATGTAAAAAATAATAATAACTTGACCTGCATCATTGTTCTGATATGTTAAGAATAAGTGAACTAGCAAGCTACTGCGCAACACACAATGAGCTCGCTGAGCTACAGTAGCTGTAAAGTGACGCTATACTGTAGGTAGGTTTTTTTTATATATATTCCAGCATCTGGTGTGGTTAGGTGTGGACATATGTTCCACACTTTGAGAAGTGAATGAATGGGGACCAACCTAACCCTAACCTCTGACTTATCTTTACTGTGACCAGCAAATGAAACCTGTGGATGAGAAACACAAATCGGACGCAAAAAAACAACAAGTCACATGAGGTCAATACGAGCTAAACAGTACAGCAACTATGACTGCAACTATTCTACTGTTGTTATTGCAGCTTGCCACTACTTTATTGCCCCCATTTGACTCTGTATCTATTAGACTCCATATCAAAATTGATTTATTTGGAATATTAGTGCCTGAAATATGATCTTTGATCCAAATAGCATCAACTCAGAATTATATATCTACATGTATGATAACTGTTAAATCAGTTGATCTATTGAAACAAAAATACTGTAAATGAGTGCTAAAATAATGTATCAATTAAGTATTTTTTAATGTTTAACAGATTCATCAATTCTAGGTCCAGACCATCAGTCCATTTACCATTTAATCCTCTCTCCTTTGCCAAGTTGACTTTTGAGACTGGACTAGACAGAGGCTGATTGGTCACAGTCTCATCTCTGCAATGCCCTTAAGAAAAGTAAATTGTACATAATAAGACATAATAAGTTAAACATTTTTTATAGCATTGTATTTGTAATTTCTAAATAGAAGATCTGAATTCTTCCCCCACCACTGTATAGAACTTGTATGGAAATAATATTACAGTACAGCGGGATGAATATGATTCACTGAGGACTGAGGATATTTACATACAGTAAGCCTGCAACAAGCTCAGGTGCTGCTGACTCTGACAGAACTATAAAGTTAACATGGACTGATCACCATTGCTTTGAGGTGTTTTGTTCAGCATCTTATTCATGATGTGTCATGTTTCAGACATCACTCCATATTTGGTCATACTGTAGACCACCCCCACAGGCATACAGGCATGGTTTGGACCATCTGGCCTTAATCCCCTTCACTCCCATCAGAGTGACACCAGTTGGTTTGGTGGGTGGGTTTGGTTTGATCTGTGGTCAGTAGATCAGGAGTAGAAAGCAATAGATGTCCACAAACACACACACGCATTCAGAGGACGGGGAAGATCCTTAATCCTAGTGGCACACTTTGGCAGTGTAGTACAAAGCTGATGGCAAAGGATTACAACAAGCATACAGTAATCAGTCAGCCAGTCAACCAGCAGTCAGCCTGAGAAACAAGAGATACACTTCACAATCAAAACATGACAACTCCTCCTTTTTAATTTGAACGTTGTGGTTGAGTGTGTACAGAGATCAGGCCCTAAAACAATGTGTTAAAGGTCCAGTGTGTAATTTTTAACATGGTTTATTTCCAAAATCTGAATATGCTGTCCATTAATAAGTTTATTTAAGTGTACTGTAGTCGCTATACAATAACATTTGTTTGGTTTTCTCGCCTTATACTAACGCTTTTATATATACATATAGGGAGGGTCTTGCTTTAGAGAGTGTTGCCATCTTGCACCGCCATTTTTGTACAGCAGCCCAAGAGACAATCCAGGTAGCCAGAGAGCACGTTTCGTGTGTACAAACAAACCAACGAAGAAGACGGCAGAGGGAAGGAAGAAGGAGGAGAAAAGAGCAGAGAGAGAGTTAGCAGTTTGTCAGTAGAGTGGTGAAAAGTTTTTTAGTGATAAACCTGAAAGTCTGTGAATGGAAGACGCCATTTCTGCAGAAGTGTTTTGGTCCTCCGAGGCCACCGTCACTTTGCCAACAGGATGGGTGAGCTCGAGTGAGTGAGCGCTGCAGTCTAGAATCTGAACGCTGGATGTCACAGTTTCCCCCTCACGTTACACACTGGGCCTTTAAATAAGAAACATCTGTAGCAATCAGTAACTAAATTATATTATTATTAATATACCAATTATAAAAACGTATTTTCTTTGATATTTTTGACATACAGACATACAGTGATCATTGTAATGTGTATGTTGATGTCCAAAGTCAAGTCTCTATTTGATCAAATGACAAGACAAACTCACTACTTTCCCACAAACTGTTGGTAAAATACCTGTAGGTCTAGTGGTACACTAAGTAGTAACTAGCATGCACGGAACCCCGTCTTACCAATCTTACACCACTGAAGACTTTCAACTTGGAACGCAGCAGAGCAACACTGTTCTTTTGAAAACAACTTCCCACCCTGATTATAACGTTAGAGGAAAATGGCCGCTGTGTGAAAATGGTGGATTGATTTTTCATGTGCTGGCCCCTGAAAAGCTGATATTTTCCTTACCACCTTAGCACAGCTACTGAAAAAAGGGTTCTGATTTCAAGAAGATTCTGGATGAATGACTGTGCAAATAAGTGTCTAACAGAGATCCTGAAGGTTGGCATTTCTGAGATTGATCTGCCTGCTCTGGCACAACACAGCAAGTTAGATTGGATTAGATTGGACTGCCAAATTGTAGTGCCTGCCCATTCTACAGTCTGAGTAGACTAAAGCAAATACTAATTACTGAAAAGGATTTTGATTAATATATGACCCCTATTCTGCTGGCATAGTTCATCCAGCTTTCCTGCATCTCATTTAAACACCCCCATAGATAAGGTCTGTAATGAAATGTTGATCTAACTGGCATCCTCATGACTGAAATTAATACCAAGCCCGCTTACATTGATCTGATCAATTCTGATCAATTGTTTCCTTTGAGATACATTGAAATAAAAAACAGTTTGATTTCTTCATAAAATAATTACCAGTTGAATCGAGTAGAATACTACTTGATGTCCAACTTATATTGCATATGTATCTTGCAACAGAAATACAACCCCCTCTCTCTGTGTGTCACTCTGCTATTCATTTGTATGTATGCATCACATATGATTGAATTCTAAGTGTGAAGAGAAACAGAGACATCATGTCAGAGTGCAGCAGCCTGGCGAGCTTTGCAGCACCAGTCGAGTTCAGTCAGTTCAGGGCCTCAGCACACAGGTGCCTGCCAGTTTCGGGTCTCAGTTGGCCATGGAAAATTCAACATTACAGTCCACTTTTCCTGATTAGGAAAACTGGTGCCAGGGCTTATAAATGGGAGAATTAACATTGCTGACAAAGAGGGATGCCCCGCTTGAAAATAGTATAAGTTCCACTTAGCTCCAACACTAGCAGTAATCCCATTGGACATTATTGTATAATTTTGTTCCAAAACACTAAACGTGATTAAAAATTCATGGCATGTTTTAATCATTTCTAGAAAAAATGGGGTCTACACCATGCCAGCAGCTCTGCGAGGCTATACTGTGACACAGCTGTGCTTTGAGTTAAACGCTAACACCATGCCAACCCCCAAAGGGGATCATCCCTATGATTCTGGGGTCCTATGTTCCCCGCTTTGTATGTGACCGGGTTAGGGGTTAGGGTTCCCCAATCGGAGAGCATAGGACCCGGGGAACATAGGTACGCTCCCCCTCCAACGCTAGCATACTGACATTTGACAGACAGGGTTTACCACGTTCATCACCTTAATTTAAGCGTTTTACCATGTTAACATTTTCGAAGTGGCACTAAACACAAAATACAGGAGGATCAAGTTACATACCATACACTTAATCTGCTATAGCCCATGAATGTGTGTGTCAAATTTGATGGCAATCCACCCCATAGTTGTCAAGGCGCTCCACTCAGAAGCACAAATGTGAAAGTGACGGTGGGACAATGGAGAAAAAAGTCACGGAATTCATCGTCAGGCTGGTGAACACACGTGTGCTCTAAATCAGTTCAGTTACATCAGTTACACTGTGACTCAACATCTGTGGGCCCTGCCATCCTCTGAGTGAAATAACCAGGTAATGAGGTTGTCTGCAGGGATAGGGAACGAGGAGAGGAGAGGAAGGAGGAGGAGGAGCATCCAGCCAACCCTCCGTCCTGCCTTCTGCTCCACATAAATAGATTTGTGCTTTTGTAAAATAGAGAATCCTCCTTTAATAAGACAGATCAATGTGTGTGTGTGCGTGTCAGAGACAGTGATGAGCATTCCCACCGTGCCAGCAACATCAAATCTCTCTTAGCTGAACCACCATCCTCCAAACCCCGGGCACACGTGACATGTACATGCAAGCATTAAGTCTCCCGAAGCCTCAAACAATTCCACATAAACTGACAGAATTCCCAGATTTCCAGTTCTCCTCCCCTACTTCCATCATCATTTTATTCCCTCCCCCCACCCCTCCTCCCACCTCCCTCCATCCTCTCTATCTCTTTTTCAATTACACTCCCTGCCTGCTTTTCTTGCCTGCATTATAAATCAGGCTGAGCACAAATAGCTCTCTCTCATACCCCTTCCACCACTTTTTCTCTGCTGCAGTCGGTCGTCTTGTCAGCTTGTTTAACTTATAATTTATGAATTCATCGGGGAGCTTTATGACTCAGTGGAAAATCGTAATGCACTCTGCATCCATTGTAGAAATTAGTTTTGCGCGTTCCTCAAGATAATCTATGACTTTTCAGCGGGCCGAACTCTTTTTCACTTCTCGCATGAGGCTGTTTGCAGACTGATAAGCTTGTAATCAGATACGCCGCATGTTCACATTGAGCAGGTCTTGCATAGGGATGCTTGATAACTGGTCTTGCAAGGCTGGTTACCAGCTGAGTGTGACCAATTTTGACCGAGCTATGACTGGTGTCCATATTAAAAAGACAATAAATGATGTCACTCAATAAGCAGTCACACGCAATATTGACAGATCCAGGTTGGACAAGTTCAAATTAGCCATTCATCTCCATCTCCAGAGGAAAACTGTTTTTTAGAAGTAAAAGTAGAAAGATTCTGTGAAAAACGAACACACAACCAAAGTGTGTGCTGTGGAAAGTGACGCAGCATGAACCACAGAAACAAGAGGCTATAAATACATGGTGAAGGCCTCCTTATACACTGTCAGCATTTCAAACACAAAGTAGCTTACATTGTGAAAATGTGCATCTTAATACAGGCCACTAAATAAACATGAGCAGAGCATCAGACTATTTCAAATGGGCCAGTCAAGGCCAGCTCTCCCAGTCTACACTCACAGTCAGCAGTGTGAGTGACCACACCCAACCTTCTGAATTCATACAGTCATATGTCTGTGCCAAAGCCTCCGCCACGCTTTTAAACTGCTCGTAGCAATTTTGTCTCATGGACAATGGATCCACTGACTGATGCAAAGTGAGAAGTGTTGCTCATAGTGACGAACCTACAAAGAAACTGTTCCCCAAACATTCACAAAGCATTTTCAGATCTTTAGGCAACATTTAGCCCTTCTAATGCTAACAGGAGTTAGTGAAGACTGAAACAGAGCTAAAAGGGGAGGGAATGTTCATCAGGTGGATCTAAATGGATGTTAATGTTGCTCTATCTCTGCTTGATATTTAAATAAGAACTTGTTTGTGAATGCATTCAGAGGGCAAAAATAAACATTTCAATTTGGCACATGAAATGTCTACTGTATCAAACTATATCAACAGCTTGTGCAGCAAGCAACACTGACAAGCCAAGCAAAAAAAAAGGAGATGGAGATGATATATTGTGCAGTTAAAAGCTACTTGTGGAAAGATCAGCCATAAAGGGTCACTGAAAAGCACTTCATGCATGTTGACTCATAGAGAGGAGCCAGCTGATCGATGGCTCTTCACAGTGAATAATGGCAACAGCAAGAGGAAACCAAGAGCAGGAGTTTTTCTCATATAGAAATGGAGGAGCTTGTGGCTGAAGCAGAGGTTGAAAAGCACTGTTTGTTCTTCCATTGACGCAGTCCTATACTGTAGCAGCGCCAGTAAATACATCAGGCACCATTAAGTACGAGTGTCACAGCACTATAAACATTTTGTTTATTCATCACACCTTGCCAAGATGGTTGCAACAATTAGTGGTATCCCCCACCCCAGGATAACATTTGAAAATGGAAGTTGTGTGAATGTGAATGTGTGTGTGTGTATATTCATAGAAATATATAGATATGCACAGTATTAAATGATATTAAGAAACTATTGATACTCTCTTCTGAACTCTTTAATGTTGTTTCATGTTATCTTGGATTTCTAAAACCATTAAGTTCCACTTCAATCCAACTTTATGTGTTAAGCACTTTAAAGCAACCACAGTGGACCAAAGTACTGCACAGAATGAATAAAAGATACAATCAATAAAAGCTTCACAAGAAGGTTGTTTTTATTTATTTTGTTTAAACTTTGTGTGCTAGCTGTGGCACTTATTCTTACTAACTCTATTTGCTATAGCACAAATTCTCATGTTTAAGTAAACCAAATTTGAGCCTTACACACAAATACGACACAGATGTACTTATGCGTGAATACACATTTTGCAGTGATTTGTTTTGGTCTGAAATTTGCTGAATTCTGGTGTGACCGAAGCCTTACTCTATTGTCATTCTTTGGGGGCAAAGGTCATTGTAAGAGCAGCCCGATGGGGGCTCATACTGTAGTGCAAACACTGAGACTGACTGCACCAGCATCAGCTTCATCAAACGTTACGTAACAACAACAACAA
>JBCAUF010000032.1:28293746-28306632 GCA_038406115.1 Haemulon aurolineatum
CACAGGTCAATAGTCACCTTATAAATGATGAAAGAAATAATTACAAACCTCCCAAATCGTAGACAATAGCTTTAACTGGCTCATGTAGGCTAAATATGAGCCGATTTTAGCTTCACTCCACTGGCTGGCCATTTTAAAATTTTTAAATAGTTTTTAACACCCTCACTGGCCCTGCCCCGCCCTACCACCGTGATCCTCTACACCCGCCCACTCTCTCAAGTCAGGTGATCAGCTGCTCCTAAGCGTGCCTAAAACTAAGTGTAAGCTCAGAGGGGGTCGTGCCTTCGCTGGTGCAGGTCCAAAACTTTGGAACAATCTGCCTATGCACATCAGACAGACCTCTTCTCTATCTGTTCTTAAATCCCTCCTGAAACCCATCTCCTCTCCTTGGCCTTTGACACAATGTGAGACGTTGAATTTTTTAAAATTATTATTCAATTTTAATTGATTTTATTTTTTTCTTATTGTATTGTATATTTGCCACTCATACTTAAGGAGTTTTTAGAACTAATATGATTTCATTTTATTGCAATTTCTTGTGAACCTTTTATTCATTATGTCTTTATTTATTTATTCTGTCCAGCACTTTGACTGCGGTTGTTTTAAAGTTCTTAACTAATAAAGTTGGATTGGACTGAATTAGATAGCGGAAGAGAATGGGGCTTGTAACTGGAGGATCACTGGGTCAAATCCCAGGACAGATCAAGGGGTGAGGTGCCCTTGACCAAGATACCTTACTCCCCAGGTGCAGACGTGTGCAGCCCACTGCTCCCATATATGTTCACTCCTGGTGTGTAATAAGGATGGGCTCAATGAAGAAGTTAAATTCACCATCACTGATTGGTGTGTGTTTGTGATATGGGAAGTTCTAAAATTATAAAGTATAAAAGTAACTTGGTGGATACAGGGTGTACAGAATGTTATAACCTGACTGATAATCTATTATGTTGATTGGTAATTTCTGTTGTGAATTACCAGTTATTGTAAAATCCATTGATACGTGTTGTATATCATATCCAAGCCTTACTAAATGTCCTAACCTTACACAGCACTGCAGCCAAAACAGAGTAGCTAATGACTCCTCTGTGGAAAGTATTGGGGAAAGATCTTAAGATAAAAAGGAGGGAATGTCTTAAATGCCTTGTAGCCCACAAACTGACATGAAGTGAAATACGTGCAAAACACCACAAACCACACACACATATTTATATATATTCCCATTTTAAAAAAGGGAGGACGTTCATTCACTTACCTCAGTCACACATTGAAGACAACTTGTTTTGAAATGGTGCCTTTTGAGCTACTTCTTGCCTTCTGTGTACAAAGGTATTTTCTATAATCATCACCACCATGTCCTTATTGTTAGATAGTCTTGATAGACACAAGATAGATGCAATAATTTACTTTTTCCTTCTTCACACCATAGGCAGGACTACATCTGCCATCAGGTAACTGTGGCAGATGTAACTGGGAATCCAAGTCAGCTGAGCTTTGTTCAGCGGTTGCCAAGTTTATACTAAAAGCTTGTCCTTTAACTGCTGTATCCAATGACTGAAACTGCTGCTTCAACCTCAATCTCACAGTCAGGGAGGCACTGTACACTCTCAATTAAGCAGATGTAAGACAGGCAAGGCAGATTTAAGTTTAGTGTCAGCATTCAACAAAGTTCCAGGCACTCAGAAGAAGACAATATGTCTGCATGAAATGAGCTGCCAGATGAAAGAGATGAGGAGTCGTCTAAAGAGTGGGAGGGTTTTTTAAGCAGGTGGTGCATCACACCAATTGCTTTAAAATGTGTCCCTCTCGCTAGCTGTAGAAAGGCTGCAAAAGCTCACTGCGAACAGAACCACACAGACAGAAACATGCAGAAAACTGTGCTTTTTATTGGAGAATATACGTCCGTAAATAAGCTGGGTTTAAAGACATATCCCCCTCACTGCCTCTGACACCAGTGTTTGAGAGGCAGCTCAGCTAGCAGCTATAGGCTCTCAAACACTGTCCGATGTCTAGGGCTAGCTCCTGGAACAGCCAACGGGAATCTCAGGACAGCAGAGCTGGATTGGTTGAGCTGTGACACCCAGTGGCAGGAAAAGGATGGTTAATTAGCAGCTAGGTTATGAGCTGCAAGATGGAATAAAAAACCTGGTGACCTGCAAATGACTGCAGGCAGCTTCAGGACATCTTCTGTTCATTAGTTGACTGCTTGTATGCTGAGAAAAAAAATGGGAGCAAAACTAAAATCACACTCAATCTATTTATACTGCAGTGGTGGACGTTAGAGAGGCCCGTGCAGGGCAGCAGAACAGGAAAGACAATCTTCACTATCACACATGCATGCAGTGATAAACCCAGCCCAAGAGCAACAGCTCGTAGAGGGCAAAGTGTATACTAGAACGCAGCAGTGGAACATGGTGAAAGCACGATACCTATGTTGAGGTGATTACACACTTATGAAAACATGCTTGTATATCATATTCAATTTCTGCGAATAAATTCCCATTAAATCCTAGTGATAATTATTACGTTGAACCTTTTTTCAATGAAGGACCTTTACTTGTAATGAAGTACTATATGAGTGTGGTGTTAATGCGTACTTGAGTAAAGACTTTCATTCATGTTTGTGTAGAGCCTAAGTGTCACCCAGTTCTCTCGTGAAACAGCCTGATTGATTCACTGTTAAGGTTTCAATCACCAAACACAAGACCTCTGAAGAGGTCTCAAAACCGCCCTGCAAAATCCAGATTCGTCAAAACTTAATTTGACTGGTGTACACATATTTGGGTCATTGTTGTTGGAAAAGCTGAGTTACAGTATGTGAACACAAACACCACTTCCTTCTGTTTCCTGTGAGAACTGACCTCTGACCCCCACATCTTGCTCCCAGCATCGAGTCAGACACATGATATCCCCTGGGCGCTTGACGGCATGTGCTCTACAAGGTCCCTGCTTTCCTTTGCTTGATTCTCTGTATATTTTTTAACTCTTAAAGTCTAAAAATACAGTTGAGTGCGGATGTTGCTGCTGTGTTACATAAGCTTGTGGGACTGAAGTGTCAGGAATAAGAGGTTGTACAGAAAGTTTCTGGATCTTAGTTCTCACAAAGTAAACAATCATGGAAGAAAGGACAGTTTCCTGGAACGGCTTCACAGAGAAATACCGACACAGAATTAACTTCAAGCTTCATGTTTTGGTTACTTTTTAATATACTTGAGGAAAAGTGTCACAGGTTTCCTGGGCTCCACTGTAAAATCTGACAGTAATGAAGTCAATTACTCAAACTGTATTTAGTCTATATTCCAGATTTTTATGTACCATAGCAGTGTTATCATTCCCACAGTGAAAAAGAATGTCCCTTCATCCCCAGCAATGTATCCTGGATAATGTCACTGTCAACCTTTCTTTCATTCTCTGCAAATATAGAGTTGTATTATTTTCAATAAAACTCAATTTTATTTCTTAATATGTGATTTAACCTATATAGATAAAAAGGTCAAAGAAAACACATGTTAATGTGTTCATTCAAGAGACATCTGTGCAATGGTTCAAATAAGATCTTTGTTTTCTTTTATTCAGTTGTGTTCTGGACCGACTGTACCCAAGATCCAGAGAAGATAAATAGTTGCCACCATGATAACCGTGGTGTGCAGTGTTTTGGTGTGTGATAAGTCTCACTCAAAGCCAACTTCCTGGATCATATTCAGGGCTGTTTTCAGTCTGAATTCCCACCACAGACTGCCTTGTTTGCACTGCTTAAATGTCATATGTATGTATATAGCACCACTTTTCCTTTTGTGTACTCTTATATGCATGGGTTGATTAATTCCTCTCCAGTCTTGAGACATCACATTCATTCATCTATTTATCAATGTTCATTTCAATCAACAAGACAAATAAAAAAAAAAAGTGATTTTGTGACCGTGACAACCAAACTCCTCTGTGACCCGTCATGGCAGAAAAGTGTCCAGGATGATTGTGTGTGTTGATTGGATGATTTCGTCCAATGCCTGATTTTTTGTTTTGGTTTGGTTTGTTTGTTGTCCCAGCTGTAGCCACATGAGGCACTGTTGGCTGCAAGAGTATGTATAGCTAGGCAGATATGTTTTCCTACACATGGTAAATACCAAATGTAGATCAATTAGAACCTTTCGGAAATACGCCAAAAAATATCAGTATTTGTAATATTGACTCCAAACAATGGAAGCACTGTGAGCACTAGAACTCTAATTTGAACATACGTATCCTCGCGACGTTGCACTGTTGCTGGAAACCTCCATCACAAGCTCCTTCTGTGGAACCTCAGGAGCGTCAGAAGTGTAGACGCAGTCTTTGTGTTTTACAGCTTGTTATTGTGCTTCAGAGGGTTCGAATGACTCCACACTACACACCTTGTTATTTTTATCTTGCATCTGATCCTGAACAGTGTTGATCAGGCAGAAGGGGAAACTATAGCATCCCATCTCCTTTCATACTGACATCAGAGGAGGAGTGAGTGAGCAGAGTGAGCAGCCACTGGCAGAGCGAGGGAGAAGGAGGGAGAGAGAGAGAAATGTTGGGTGTGCGTTGGGGTGGTTGATCTTGTAGTGATTACAGTTGAGCAGAGAGTGAGGGAGGGCACCTTGTTTTCATCAGAGTTTTATCGTTGTCTAAGTTTAGATCTTGGCTCACGGGCGGCTTCTCAAGTAACAAGACCGCAGGCTCACCTCAGCCACTCCACGCCGAGACAGAGACAGAGACACACACACACAGCTTTAAAGGGGGGACGAGCGAAAGGCACAGAAAAGTGGCAAGTCGCGAGAAAATAAGGGGAGGCAGGAGAGGGGCGGCTCACGCCAGACGCCGTCGTGCAATGAGACATTTCAAACAGGAGACACGAGCGTAGAGAGAGAAGGACGAGGCCGGATTGGACTATTCTGTTTGGAAACATAGTCTTCGCCACATCATTTCACCTCTGCGTCTCACCTGCCGAGAGTTGGACAATGACGGAAGACGCAGATGTGGGAGTCGACCTCTCGCCGACCTCTGGGTCAGAGCAACAGGCTCCGCATTTTTTACAAGACGTCATCTTCCACGGCAAATTCAAGGTGAGTTTGTCCACGAGAGGCAAACAGACCGACGGCGGAGGAGTGAAATCCATTCAGGTGCTCACAGATAACATGCTGTGACACTAATGCAGGAGTATAGTATAATGTGATTTGGCACATTAGTATAGTACAAGAAAATCTCATTAAGCAAAGTGCTATTTATTATAAGCTAAGCGCTAACATTATGTTAAGCTAGAGCTAATCCTCGGCGTGTCCGCGGGAGTCCGCTGTGGCCCTCGTGACGTAAATGTCGTCATCCGTCCGTGAGGCCCGAAATGTGTGACCATGCCGACTGCGTGTTTGCATGTCCACACTGCAGAGCGGAGGCTGGCTATACGCTGGAATCCAGCAACAGAAAAAAAAACAGAATTGCTATTATTTTAGATTGAATTGTCTCTCTGACATCATGAAGCATCTGGAGTCAAACGTACGAGATGAGATCATGTGAACTGTTGAATCATTCTGTCAGATGAGTGGCCACGATCAGGACAAGCTAGCCACAGATGTGAACAACATAGCTACAGTCTTGGTGTATACATAAGAGCTCATGGCATTAGAACAGTAATAATAATACTTATTATTAGAACAATTATAAGCTATGTTTATGGTCAACTATTTGTTCACATCCCTCTTATTTATAGCAAAACATCTTGGGGGAAGAATTTGGGTCTTGCATTGATGATGACATGTGGCGGAATATTTTATTGAATGCAAAAAAAATGACATGCTCTAATAAATCTCATGAAACCCAATATCAGATTATTCACAGATTACACGTTACCCCAAATATTAGAAGTAAATATGATGCTAAGTGCTCCCCATTATTATGCAAAAAAAAGTTGTGGTACATATAGTCACCTAATGTGGTCACGCCCCAAAATAGAAAGTTTTTGGAGAGATATTCAAAATGAGATCAATAAAATCTTTGGGATAGCTATACCCTTAAATCCACACAACCTTGTACTGGGACTAGACTTTAGTTATGTCTGTGGACACAAGTATATTCTTAGAGTTGCTCTTTATGCAGCACGCCTCACAATATTACAGAAGTGGTTGGACGAGGATCCTCCAGATTTGGTGACTTGGTATGAAAAGCAAATGAACATTTTACCACTGGAGAGATTGTCACATGTACTTAGAGGCTCTCTTGTGCAATTTGTAAGAGACTGGTCCCCATTGTCCAAATTCTTGAAAGAAGAATGGTCAGAGGTTATCAGCTTGGGAATTACAAATTGATCTCCCTATGTGCAAAGTTATTTAGTTTATTTAACATAATATAAGGTTGTTATTGTTATTGATTTTGTTTGGGGTTTTTTTGTCTGCTTATGTTTGCTTTTCTCTGTCTGTTGTGTTTCATATGTCCTGTTAGAAAAAATAAATAAATAAAAAAATAAAGTCAGAAGAACAATTATAATAATTCTATTAATGGGAATCCCTCACACAACACCCACCCCCTCCAAAAAATAAATAAATAAAACATGCACCTGCACTGTAAATCCATGAGGTGATGTTGCAGTAGTTCTTCCTATTCACAGGAGACAGATAGCTCATAAAAGAAGATCAGAACAGCAAGAGAGGAAGGGACATGGGGCCCCTTTCATGAGACACAGATTTGAGCCTAACGTGCACACACACAGTGAGGATCAGTGTTTTCCAAAAGTTCCAAAACTGGAGTGGTGGAGAAATTCATGAAATGGTAGATGTCTACATTTACACTTTAAAGACTTGTCCGTGTTGGCTCAAAGGTTGAGGTCGATGGCTGACCTCAGACTCAGCAGTTGACAGAAGTCTGACCATAAACTGCATTTCATTGTTCTGGAGCTTCCTGAAAAGTTTTTAAAAATGGAGCTCGTGGTGAGATGGCTCTGTCGGCTTTTCACCATGTCCACAGAGCGGTTTGTTCTCCTGTCACAGAAAAATAGCCTGTTGACTTGACACTGGCTCATGGTGCATGACATCAGCTAAGTCACTATTTTTGGCACTTGAACACACATGTATCATTTGAGTTGCCAAATCTCCTCACTGTTGTGCCGGGTATTCTGCAGTGGAGTTTTCTCCAGTGCTGCAGGTGCGTGTGGAGTGTCCCTGTGATCAGTGTCCCGTTGTGACCTTAGCACTGTGCCTGACAGCTGACAGATGTTTGTAGGTTGCCAATTTCAAATAACACTGCTATTTTCACACTTAAACATGATATACATGTGGAATGGATTCTGCAGTAAACAGGCCAGTGGCACACTGATTCCCTCCTGCTGGACCGTGGGCACTGTTTATCCACTGATTACCCAACCAGCCATCAAAATAGTATCAGATTATGAAGTAGTATCTTGGTCAGACCTGAACAAACAGCTAATATTGCATGTCTAGTGACTGATTGTTGCTGTGTGTGTTGAGATTTTGAGAATCTTGACTTCTTGTGTTAAAACATGAAAGGGCTTCATCCAAAAAAATGTGTGGGTGCTCGGGGATGGCAGTAAAAATAAATATTCAATACGAATATGATCTCAGAGCATTTGAGTGGAGGCCCTGAATGTGTCAGAGCCACTCTGGGAATCATGGCCACGCAGTGAGGTTGAGACCGGTGCTAATGAGTCAAAGAGTGTCCGTAGAGTCAGGTTGCTCTCAAGAGACTGATTATAAAAGGAATGGTCAAACTCGAAGTTCTAGTCCCTGGAAATGGTTGAAGTCTAACAGTGGTGGATCATTAGTTTCTTATTATTAGACCCTCCCAG
Source organism: Haemulon aurolineatum (assembly GCA_038406115.1). Lineage (NCBI taxonomy): Eukaryota > Metazoa > Chordata > Actinopteri > Lutjaniformes > Haemulidae > Haemulon > Haemulon aurolineatum. Next base: position 28,301,557 of record JBCAUF010000032.1, read on the forward strand.
CCCTGTGAATGTCCAGACCTTCATACTCAATATTTTCGGTTCAAAAGCCTACCCTGATCTCCTCAGGGTCTCCTCCAGAGCCACATGACACATCAGCCGTCTCTTGGGGCTGAGTACTGCTCATCATGACAAGAGCATAACCTAAAGATCTGCACCATTTGTCAGTTTCACCAATGTGCACCACCTCTAGCTTCAACAGCAGCAGTTTGCAAGATTATTTCTTCTGTAGGATTCCCAGAACACTGTAATGTTTTGGCTGCAGAGAGCTAAGTTTAATTTTAGTGGTTATTGAATCACTGGTAATCAGTCTATTAGCACCCACTAAAGATGAGACGCTGCTCTGGATGGGAATGTTTAGATGTTGCTCTTTGCTCTACAAGATAAAAGGCTCTAAAAGAGATTCGTGAAGGTCAGAGTTTAGGTAGTCCAGGTATTTGCCAAACATGAACTGGATCCAACATCAGAACCCGACCACACTCATGACTTGTAAACTGATCTCTGAGTGTAAAGTGGGTGGAGTTCCCCTTTAAATATTGGTGCATGCTTTCTGTGTAGTTTGATCTGTAGACACCTTCCCTAAAATCTGCAGCCAGACTTTATGAATAGACTTCATAAGGAGAAATCCTGTTGGCTCATATTATGCCACATCTCATAATTCACACACTATTTATGAAATGGACCACAGTGGGCGCTGCAGCTGCCGCCCCTGCCCACCCATGGCACCCGGCAGTCCTCTGAGCTCCTGAAATCATATTTTTCATTCGCTGTCTTCATGCTTTCTAAATTCATGAAATATAGTAGAAGATTCTGAGGTTGCAGTGCTCCCCAACACAACTGACGGTGCTGTGCCAAACATGTGAACTGCACAGCTGTTTTCACACACGTTGAGCCAGCCTGTAACCAACACCCTGCTGCATATCTGTGTCTCAGGATGGACTTCACAGTTTCACCTCTGTAAACTACAACGCTTTTTAAGCCATCACAAGATGTGATGTGAAACCATACACACCTCATGATTTACATCCGGCACCATCATTCAGTGCCACTGCAGGAAGCAGCATGTGATGCTGGACTGAGAGCAAGGCTCAATCCAAACATCTGGACTGGGAATTCTAGGGCTGTCTGAAGCCACAATTCATTAGGTCTACAAGGGGATGGACTTCCAGAGGGTCTGCTCTGGGTGCAGACTTTCCCAGCCTTCACTTGTGAAACCACATGTCATCCAAAGCTGTATGGACATGACAGGTTTAAGAATAACATAACAAGAATGTGAGGATGTACCACGTTTACTTTGCAGGACATTTCAGTGAGGTTTGATGGTGTAAACAAAGAATGTGCATGAATAACAGGCTGAATAATCTCTTCTGCAACGACGGTAAAAGAATTTGTCTATCTATGGTGTAAGAATCCAGCAAGGTGTTGCATCCAGCAATGGCAAAGGTTTTTATCACAGTTTGACTGAAATTAGACTAAAAGAACCTTGTATAAAAGCTAAATTTATGTCAAAATGTATCATGTTTTGTCTACAAAAGGTCTTATTCAGTGACCTGCATCATACATAGACAGTAACAACTGAGTTTACTGAGGAGAGTCAGTGTGTTGTATTACTGCAGAGCAGAGTGATATGGACGCTGTCAGTGATTCACATAAACTCAGTCACCAGACTGTTTGACCCACAGAAGATTTGTTTCTGTGTTACAGCTTCAAATAGGACTTTTCCTCTTGTCTTGCCTATGAGGATTTTAAGTCTCTGTGTCATGAATCCTACATTCACTTTCCACTTTTTTGGTGGTGTCACAGCATCTGTTGTTTGTTACTGGCAAATAGTATGGAAAAGTATACACCTTTATGAAAAGCATCACTAGATAGACCTTTTTTATTTAACCAGAATTAGTCATTGCTGTATATCGTTCTGTTCAAAGCGACTCCATTAATTTTACCTCTCTGGTTTACTGCCCTGATTATTTTTTAATCCTTCAAAACACCAAAAGTGGCACAATAACACAGAAGACAGACTAATTGATTTAGACAGCAGGGAGGTGAAAGTGCCGTTTCTATCAATGGAGTTGATGGAGTGGCCGTTTCTGCTTAAACAACAGCTCTTACTCTTCAAAAAAAAAAAAAAAAAAGAAAAGCTCTGCACTGAGCCCATGCCAAAAACAAGCACTTTCATTGGACTTACTTTGGTAACAGTTGCCCTGAGAGATTACTTTACAGCAGACTGCAGAGCTCTCACTCAATACTCGACCAGTTTCAAAAACTGTTATCCATTAGTCACTTAGACTCAAACATGAAAAATACCATTTATACCAAATACCATAACATTAATGTTGAATATTGCACTATATTGTAATTATATAGTATACTACAGTATAGTATGTACTACTGTATACTGTTTGCTGCAGACTAAATAGAGCGGCCTTGGACTTGCAGTGTACTGCACTCATATGTGAATGAAACATTAAATCATGAAGACCTTGTGGCAACATAGGAGTGTTTAGCACTTACTGACATACCGCTGGTTGGATTCTTTGGGCCTGATTTACAAAAAAGTTTGCGTGTGTAAAAATGAGTGCAAACTTGATTGCACGCGCAAACTCATGTTGAAGCTGATCTTCGAACAGGACGTAACGAGTGTCCCTCAAACGGGCAGAATCCATTTAGTGTTTTGCCATGATGAATATGTAAATATGGGTGTCTCTGCCAGAATTTTGGGAGGAGTATAGATGCAAAAAGATTAAGATAGCGCATGCAATGCGATTTACCAAATCAGAAGCTGATTTTTCATTCCCTCTTGCCAGGGCACTGATGGCCGTCGTCAGTCCTGATACAGCGCTGACCAGCAGTGCGCACTGATGCACAAGTGTCCGTCTTCAAGTGCTGCAGACTGCTTTTTCTGTTGCTGCAGTGACTAATTCAATATCAGTGTCAACGTTCTCCATGGTCAAAACTAGTAGCACACCCACAAACCTGATTTAAACAGGGCGGCCTCCACCACGTTTGCTCCTGTTGTCATTTGCGCGAGCAATCTTAGTTGATCACCTGCAACACGCAAACCAATAGCATGTGCAATCTGTTTGCGCGCTCAAACAATTTAGCGCCCCTTAAAGCTAGGGTACATTTTTTTCAGCATCACAAACCGTGAAATTAAGTTAGCGGCCGATTTCTTCTTTGTTGGATTTTGACAACAGAAGTCAACTGCGCTTGCTCCATGGCTTTCTGAATACATAATGTATTGACTACTGTTAGGATAGAAGGACCATTTCACCCAGTACAACACAAAGTGTTTCTGAACAGCATTACCTACATGTACCATAGCTTTAACTGGGATTGTAGTAAATCAGGCCCTTTGTTGGAAATCGTCCCCCCATTCCCTTTTCTCCTCTCATCCTCTGTCATCGGTCTACTTCCAACTACATTTTAAACCAAACCAAATTTCAATTTATAAAATGCCCCCAAACATAAATATAAAATGAATCTATAGCCTAAATGATGACTCAAATGATGAAATCTGGTCAGTGTTGCTTTGATGCTTCAGTCCGAGTTTTGAGTTACTCCTTGAATATTCTGCAGACACCAAGATGTCATTGTGCATGAGTTCAATGCCCCAAAGATCCAAAGCTTGTTTTTGCACAAACAGGAAAGAAGGCCCCAAGTTCCCATGTTTCCTCAGCCCCTATGGTGTTGAATTTTGAGAGTCCAGTAACTTCGGTCCAGCTGTGGTGCTACATCTGTTAAACCAAGTGGAGAGAATTACTTTGTGGGAACAGCTTGATTTTTTTTATTTTTATTTTTTTTATCAAGGAACCTCTAAGTTGTGCATCCATGAGCTGTGTTCCTCAGACACTTTTGGCCTGTGGTAAATCATCGCTCCTGAAGTGAATCACAAATAGTCCAGAAGTTCCAGTTAAAGTTAAACTGTATTACCAGCAGCTTGACAGAGTAAACAGTTTGAGGTTATGAATGGCGTGTGGTAGAAAATAAAACAAACACAAATAAACAAATAAAAAAGTATAATGCAAATGATTAAACCAGTCATAATAAGGGTTAAACAGGCAGTAATCTGTATCTACAGTATGTGGCCAACATAAAAATACAATCCAAGCGGTGCTGGCCTTTTTTAACATAAGTGAATCAAACACTTCCGCCTCTACATGCCGCATCCTGTGTCATTCATCCTGACCCCTCTCTGTCTGTCCCCATGTGCATGCTGTCAGCTGCTGAAGGCTCTAACCCCAGAGGAAAACACCCTCTGCCAGCACGGCCTGTACTTCGAGGACGGTCAGCGGCGCGTCGACTACGTCCTCACCTACCCTGTGAAGAAGCCGGCCGGGAGCCGCTCCTGCCGACAGTCGGTGTACCAGCTCACTGAAAACGCCGTCGCCCGCAGCCTACGCCGTGGACCCCACAGCCGTGATGAACATCTCCGACATCACCAAGCACAAAAGGCAAAAGACTCACCGTCCCTGCAGTCATCGCCGGTGGCTGACGTGGAGATGGGCTGTCCAGGAGAGACCTTCGGCGGCCACGAGGATCATAAGGCGTTCAGGAGGGAGGAGTTTGAGGGGAAACTTAGAGACATGGGGCTGGAGCTGGAGAAAGATGAGGACGTGAGTTTATACCCTTATTCATTTATTCTTTCCAGAAACACTTATCAGTGTCAGTATCACTGTTACAGTATCCACCTGAGATCTACTTCAAGTAGTGTCTATAATCTACTTCATAGGCAGAAAAGATATTCTGTAACACAAGCACACACAAGCACAGTGTACTAAAGCAGGAAACGTTATCACACACATATGTTGAGGTGTAAAAGTTGGTTTATCGGTGAAAGCAAAATGCAACAAAGGGGAAACAGACTTAGAGAATAAATCATATGGTAGCCAGCATGAAACCTGTGAGAGGGGAACATGCTGTCCATGCAGTCAAAAAATACAAATATTTTTAAAACTGGTGCTACTAGGGGTGTGACGATACACTCAGCTCACGAGACGAGACCAGACGAGATTTTAAGAAAACTACAATGACAAAATATATGACTGGAACAACAGACTTTAATTTAACCGAGTTGCTCAT
>JBCAUF010000032.1:28626718-28640045 GCA_038406115.1 Haemulon aurolineatum
TGGTTAAACTATTATCATAGGCCTATATTCAGCCAGTTGAGAAAAGTAATTGTTTTACTATAACTCAAAAATATAGCGACCGGCGATAATCGGCGATACTAGCCCTGTATTTATTTGGTATCGGATCGATACCAAAGTTCCCAGTATCGCCCACCTCTAGTAGGCGTGTCCTGCAGCGCTGTGCATAGGCTGTACCTGGCTGGGCCCTGGACATGATGAGCACACCCATCAGCTGGGCGCTCAGACCCCGCCCCCTCAGGCAGCACAACACACCAATGTAAATAAAATTCTTTGATTTTAAATTTTGTTTCGATCCAACGTTACAAGAATAGAAATATTAAGCATAACAAGCAAGCATATTAATATTGAGCATATGTGAATGAAATTAAAAATCAACGTTTTATATTGAAAACTGATCTAATGAGCGATTACATGGAGCATATGGTCTGAATGTAAACTATGCTTACAGCTGATCCAAAGTCTGTCTGTGCTGCTGCAGTAAATGATGCAGCACAGACAGAGTATGGCTGTCAGATTAACCTGATCCTTCATCACAGACCGTGGAGCCTGGTGCTCTGTGCGGTGTCCTGTGCGGTGCTCTGAGCTGATGTTTACCTCCGTGTTGTATCTCTGTAGAGCTGTCAGAACTGCGTCCTGCTCCCCGGTCTCCATTTGCTCTATGACGGTATTTACATCCATGTTGACGCCGGTGTGAGCTCTCTGCAGCCTCCTCCTGAACTGACCGTCAAACTCCTCCGTGTGTGTGTGTGTGTCTGCAAAGATTATGGCGTGTCACCACCCACACACGACTGCATGATGTCTCAATCTGAAGCCTTAGCAGCCGGCGAGAGGAGATTAACGGAGAGGATTTGTGCGAACCAAGTGCTGCGTTCAGGTGTCCTAGGGAAAGACGAACGCATTTCCTGATGAAAGTATTGCCATATTGGTTGGAAATGTATGGAAACAAAAGTGGGCCAAAAGTAAAAGTGTTGTAGCTGTGTATTACCATATGTGTGTATGTATGAAACCATTTTGTGTGAACGCATTCAAATTGTGAATGTGTAAAAATGTTTTTTTAATCAAATGTAGTACACTAAATAAATAAATCTGAGAAAATAAATTTTTTTAATCAATAAGAAGATCTGTAGCTGTTCATGACATTTTGTGAGTGAATGTAACTGCACATAATGTGTGATTGCATGAAGGAAAATGTGTACAAATATTTACATGTTTATTTATCTGATTGTGGATGAAAAAGGTCCACACGCAAAGTGACTATATACACTATCAAACCAACTTTACACTTTCTCTTGAATAGCCAATGGGATGCTCAAAACAACTTATCATTTCATTATCCAATCACAGAGCCAGGGGTGCAAACCTTCTTTGCTGTGAGTGTGAGGTTGCAGCCAAGTTTGACCATATCATATCTTTAAGCTGGGCTGGACTCCAAGCCAATGTAACTTGAGCTGTGGCCAAATAGTCAAAAATAGCAAAAATAAAAAATAAAAATGACACCTTTGTCTTTTCACAAGACTTTTCCTTGACCTTGATGGAGATCATCATGAGATCTACAAAAGATGTGAGGGAAAATTCACACCCGGTGCTTCGAGAATGCGATAGGTGATAAACTTGGGACTACCCAATGAGAAATACAACAATTCATTACCATGGCTGGAACTGAACTGAGCTGAGCTGAGATCAGCCTGTCGAAGGCCATGGCGACCATGTCATTCCTCTTCAGCCTGCACTCCAATCAGTTCTGCTTAGGTTTGTGAGCCTGCAACTTGCCATGTGCTGGCTAGTCCCCCTCCTGCAGGTTCTGAGTAGACTCATGCTTCTGCTCACCCTGATCCAGCAGTGCTGATGATGAGGAGCCACCCAGCACTTACCTTTTGAGGTTGCTTGTCTTGATATTTTCACTGGGTTCACTGGCTTGCTAGAGAGACTTGCAAACCTGATGCTTACATAATGGTAGCTGTCAAGCTGGGTGCACAGTGAAAGCTATTGATCAATTGCATGCTGGGAGGCCCTACACTGGCAGACGGGGACGCAGACTGAATCTCTAATAGACTGAATGTTATCGGGCTTGGTCTTCAGACTGGGGAACTAGAGCAGAGACGTGGGCTAGAAGCTGGGAACCGGAGGATGAAGCTTGGGTTGGCAGCTGGGAACAGCTGGGGTTGAGGTTTGGATAGGTAAGTCGGAATCAGGGGCTAGGGCTGGGTCCTGTGTACAGAGGAGACTCATCTACATCTGCAGTCCCTGAGCAAGAAACAGAGAGGAGATTCAGTCTTCAGTCTCACAAAAGCAGTGGCACATACATTTGTGCTCAAAAGTTTACAGACCCCGGCAGAATTTTTGCTTTCTTGGCTTTTTTTCAGAGAATAATAATGATAATACAAAAATATTTTTTTCCACTCATGGTCAGTGATTGGGTGAAGCCATTTATTGATAAACAACTACCACTAAGCATGAGTGGAAAAAAAGTTTTTGTGTTATCATTCATAAAAAAAAACCCAAAACATTTATCTAAATCTAAAAATCTAATCTAAAAATTTATTCTGTGCAGTTAGCCTGCTCCAGACCAGTCAGGTTTGATTAATCCTGGTGCTCAGTCAGCAGTCACTTCCATGTTCCTGGAATTAAGTTGAAGTGCATAACATATCAACTTTGAGGACAAAATGTTCACCTACTGACACCTCATTTTTTCATCCCATCCACTGACAGGAGCCATAATAGAAAGTTTAAAAATTTAAGCTGATGATGTACATTTACAGGAATGTGATACCCCCCCCAAGAGCAGCTCTCTTTCACCCAGCACCTCATCTGTTCCTCAGAGAATTGTTCTCACAACACAGTGCAACGTTTGGTGATACAGCACTTGAAACGACAGTCGAGGCGTACCCCATGTTGAACAGGGCCAAGCTCGAAACAGAACTGTCGTCATCTATGAGAAGGGTGAGATCAAGGCTTGCAGTGGTGCAGTGCCTCTGTACCATTAGGAAGGTGCAGGCCTACTCAGAGTCTGGCAGGCTGTGCTCATTTGTTCATGTTCTGGCCCAGTGTCGTGTTTTGTGTTATGTGCATGGCTGACATTTAAAAAAAAAATCCCAAACAATTTCATGATTGAGAGGTCATGTTTGCTAGATTGTTCGTGTTTATTAGTTTGGGCATTTCAGTTTGTTAGCTGTTTGATATTGGTTATCAGGGACTCCACATTTAATTCATTTAATGGGTCATTCCAAGATGTACTGATCTAAACATGTTTTCCAGGATCCAGTGTTCATAATGTAATATTCTACTCATTATTAATGTTTGTGGATGTGTTGCACTGCTTCTGCCACCAGGTTGTGCCTTTGAGTGAGTGAGAGTTTCGAAGCAGAAGCGTGCCACAGTATATTTACTCCTCAAAGTACTTCACTCTCATGCTCAAATGCCTGAATAACAATGGCTGACCATTATTCCTAATTGCACCTTATGTTTCTTTACTTATCTTCACCAACAAAACAAGGTCCACATCCAATAAATATCTTACATTATATGTTATTATACTGTGTGGCTATCTGCAATAAGATGTCTCATGTGCTTGTCAAAGTGCTGCATGTTTTGTTGGAATTAAATAGTTGCTACATGTATATGTAACAATTATTTGATAGGCACTACTTGATAGTTGTTACGTATATATGTAACAACTATTTGATAGTTGATAACAACTATTTGACTATGTAACAACTCATAGTTGAAATAAAGAAATACATTAATACTGGCTTTTGCCTCAACAATCAGCTATTTTACAGATTGCACCTTTAGCATTTTACAACTATTCCAGGCAGCATGAATAGTCAATTCAAATGATCAATCATTTCAATCATTATCTGGACAAGACAAAACCTCTCGTAATTTGCATTTGCTTTGAGACAAAGCCAAAGGTGACCAAAATCTCAAAATACGCTTGCTACAGTATACACCACTTTCTGTAGACGTGGGCGTTTCTCGACGAATCAAGGGCGTGCTCGTGCTGTGCGAGTATGTTCGATTTATAGTGCGAGGAAAACGTGCGAGCGGGGCTAATGTTTTAATCAAGATTTTATCCCAAATATGATGAGTTAACGAATGAAATACCGTAAAGAAACCTTGTTTTTCACCCTATTAGCAAAAGAGTTTTACTAAACACTCAGAGTTAAAATAAAAGTATAAACTCCGTTAGTCCGGGCTCCAAGAAAAATATATTTCGGTTAGACGACGCCGGGAAGTGGCACGCTCAGTAGCCAATGAAATCTCGAGTCCTAGTTTGAGCGATGGGATTCCAACCAATAGTTTCGCTGTGACAGTTTGAGTGACAAACGCTGTAGCTGTAGTGGGGGAAGGGGTCGCTGAAGTTGACGGAACCGCCATCTTGAAAAGTGCCCTCCGATGATCTACCTTTTCGCGCCTGTCAGAATCAGTTTTAAACGCTTTATTTTCCTTGTCGGAATTCCGTGTTATCTCCGTGTTCGTTTTGTTTAGGCCTGGGACTAATGGCAAGATAAGCTACATGCTGGAGACTCGCCGTTTACCGTTGTCTATCGGTAGGTACACTTGCCAGCCCCATGCACTTGGTGCTGAAGAGACGATTAGCCAGCAGTCTTCAGATAGCCGGCTAACATTAGCTGGCTAGCAAGGAGCATACTTGGCCATCTTAACACTATGCTGTCAGACACTCTTGCTGTACCTCTAGCGAGGACATGGGGTACGTTAACATAGCACAGCGGTGTTATTAGGGGCCCTGAATCCGCAGCGATCTTTAGTGTAGTCAATGAACGTTAGCCTCACAGCCCAGTGACGCCTGCTAACCTGACGTAAGTTAGTTTGATCCTGATTTTAGGTGGCCAGGTTAGCTAACAATAGCTAACGGTAGCTAGTGACGTTAGCCCGTTCGTCTAAGCCGGTGTGTTCTGTTCAGGGCCCGGGCATGTAAACGGTCTGACGTTACTGCGAACGTAATATTTCGACAAGACATAATGTGCGTCAGTAATACATACACAAGATAATGTCTTGAGTCATCATTTGCTGTATGTGGGGCCTTTCCATCCACGTTAAAGCGAAATGAAGGCTGGGGCTGTCTCTGACGGTGTTCGGTTTAACCAGCTGTATGTTACAGGCCATCATGGGTTTTTTGCGTGCAGTTGGACTAAAGCTGGAAACTAGTTTAACAAATGTTTATACTGTGGTCACTGCTCCCGCAGTTTGAGACCAAACTGCGTCTTCAATTTGTTAGTTCAGAATGAGAAATTGCAACGAGCCGTATCATTTCATGTATGTAACATTAGACCTCAGCAGCTCTGTCGACTCAGGTCAGTACAATCTGCTGTGTTTACTTGGACAAGTAGACGACGTTGGTTGGGAACTTGATCAGATGAATCCAGCTGAACTGTCAGAAGCCAGCTGGTTAGTGTGAGATGGAGTGAGTTTGGTCTTGTGACAGTGGCTGCTTTAGAGACTGAAACTTTGTTTTCCTCAGCTTCTAGTTTGCCTATAGCTTTTTATTGCTTTTGGCCTTTGGTATATGGCTCACTGTTATATTGTTGCGTTCAGGGGCTAATTAAGGCGTCGCCATGACAGAGGGATAAAAACAATTTCTTGCGTTGGAGTACCGACATTGTACAATTATGGCTATACTTTACACTCGCAATACATTTGCATTTACAATGCTAGCCAGCACCAGAAATGAAAATACACCCTAGAAGCAAAAACAACATGAAAGTTCTTCGTATAATCATGTAAAGCCACATTTTAGTGTTTTCAGTAGTCTGAGCTCACAGTGACTAGAGTCTCTCATGGAACAGATCTCCTGCAGCCTTTTGGTACCATCTCATTCTTATTTTTAATATAAGTAGGAATGTGGATCATGCACCAGTGCAAACCTTCCCTCTGAGAATGTGTGCACACGTTGTATTAACCTGGTTATTTCTTCTAACTGTATGTTCAGGTTGGGTGCCACTCACATTTCAACAGATATGTATAGGGACTTTTTTGTGAGCTTTTCTTTGTACTCCACTCTGTCTGAAATATCAAATATAATTTCAAGTGTAAGCAATAGGTCACCAAATACAGTGCAACGACGATGTTGCTTCAAATGAGGAAGCTGTTTGAAGACCAGGGAGCAGATGGTGAAATTGTTGTCACTTTGGGTACTTAACTCAAAGATGCCTTGACTAAAATGAAGAAACTGATGAAGTATAAACACAGGATTGGATTGTAAAAAAATATATAAATAACTGTCCAAAGGAAAATTAATAATGAACACTAGAGGCAGCATACGCCATTGCAGCATCTAATCAGTCTAATCCAAAGAAGAAGAAAACACGAGTGTAGTTAATGTTATTGTCATTACCGCTATATTTGTTTGCTGCAGTATTTTCACCTAGATTGGATGCAATGCAAGTAGTAGGAGTTGTTGAATTGTCAAATCTTGTAAGTTGTTTACATTATTTTCTGCCCCACACTGAATCAAAAATACATTTGTCAGCGATGGTCTTACCTGCATATAACACCAGTGATGACATGCATGCATGTCAGGGCCTCTAAAAGTTTCGAGTCAAGAACAAAGGCAGAGGTGCCGTGGGTTAAGCATCGGTGAATGTGAAGTAAAAATACATTACTGATTGCAATTTTCTCGGCTGATTCTGATTTGCTTTCTAAGACGTCTAATTGACAGCATGAGCAAACATTTTGAACTTGCCTGTGATTTCAATGGCATGCTCATTCTAAAACAATGACAGTTAAATAGTTACACCAGGTTACAGCTCCTTATTTCATTCTAACACAAACAATTCTTAAAACAAGGTGCTCCAGGTTACTGTACAGAACTTTTTTTATGCAAATAAAACTCAACTGAAAATGAACAACAGTATAGAAGATATTGTGATTAGGTACGCCTACAGTGTACTGTATCACAACACACTTTGTTGTCCTCTTGAGTGCCGTTCACTTCACCTGTCTGTGCTCTGATCTGCAGACAGGAGCTCACCTTAAATGACAGAAGACAGTATGGACCCTCACACTGAGCTAAAATGAAACGAGTGCTCATCTAACTGACTAAATTACACAAATAAGATATTTAATTCCGGGGGGAGGGCCAGCCGTCCAACCGATGCCACGTAGCATGTGTGTGTGACTGTGATGTAACTGTCTTTGCTGCTGTGTGCATTGTGAGGCACACATGTTGTATGACAGGCTCAAAATCAGATATGTGACACTGACGGGCCAGTCACGTCCAAATTGAAAGGAGATCACACAATAGCTTAAGTTTGTGTGATTTGGTTTAAGATGGACCTTTTTTTTAATGTATTTGCTTCAGTGTGAACTGTGAAGTTTTGTCAAGCTATAATACTGGGTTATGTTGGCTCAATTCTTGAGTTTCTATTGGATTGAATAACACAATCCTGATCCCATAGGCATCCAGGAATTAAGAAAAATAAGCGAGTGCGTTTAGGGAGGGTGAGAGGATGTCTTTTGTGATTTGTCTGAGGGGAGGCCCACAGTCTGAGACTCTGAATACTCTGAGTCTTAGTTAATGTGCGCTGAATATTTCTTTTACTAAAATTCAACAAAACTGTTGTTTAGTTTGTTGATTCAGTAATGCTATTATTTTTCCTTTTGGAGATTAAGATTACGTGTTTTAAAGGCTTAGCAGACAGAACACTGCACAATGATTTAAAATGATCACAGACAGGATTTTACAACTCTGCAAAGTTACCACGGTGGCGACCATTTAAACCTTTCACTGCTACAATGGCAAGATAAAAAGAGGAAATGAAGTGTGCACGTTACAGAGTAGTTCACCAGGGATCTGCTCTTAGATATGTTCGATTTACAACGCAGTGCCGTGTCAGATGTCGTCGCGTTGCTTTGCAGACAAAGTTGAAGTTGATGGAACCTTTTTGTCGGGGCGATTGTTTTCCTGGGCCCCCCCTATGTTGGAATGAGAGGGCTGAACTTTTTCACACACCACTCAAAGCGGTCGAACGTGGCCAAGTGAAGGGATTTTCATAGCTTTAGCTGATCCTGTATGGTGCCATTATTTAAGCAGCCGTAACTTGGTTGTTCTATGTTGTGTTTATGAGTGCTGGCTATTGCAGAGCAGTATGCAGTAAATCACTGACATGCAGGTGTATGTCAGTGATTTATGCCTTTTGTGAAAAGGTAAAGTTGGTTTGATATCCACGCGAAAGGCAGCGGAACGTCCCTTTTAATGTCTCCGTTTCTGTGTCTCTGCCTCTGCACAGGTGTGTGCTGTTGAACTGCTGTATGTGTGCTGTTTGTCAGTCTGTCCTTCACCGCTGTCTGCCTGCCTGTCTGTCCGTCCGGCCAGCTTGGAATGGGCCACAACTCCCAAAGATTAGAACACACCTCTTTATAACCTGAGCTCTGCCGTCTGGACTCCAACACACTCACAGGTAGGAAGAAAACACTCCTCCGTTCGTCATGGAGCCCTAACCTCTGATGGAAGAGGTCATCTTCTATTGATTTCATTGACACGCTGTTGGTCATGTTTGCACAATTAAAAAACTATTTTTTTAATTATTATTTTTTTTAGAGCCAAAATGTTTTGGAAATTTGACCTCCACACCACATCCCACATTGACACGCTGTTAGAGAAGGAGGATGTGACGCTGACGGAGGTGATGGATGAGGATGACGTCTTGCAGGAGTGCAAGGCCCAGAACCACAAACTGGTTGACTTCCTGCTGAGACCACAGTGCATGGAAGACCTCGTCACCTTCATCACACAGGAACCCAGTACTGATGTTGAGGAGAAAGTTAAATACAAGTAAGAGACCATGGTGCAAAGAATAATCTGACTTGTTTCCTTTCAGGAGAGATTTGCTATTTGGTACACACACATGCAGACACCTCTCTAACTCTCACTTCTCTCTGTGCTGTATTGCAACCATTAATGTCGCCATCATCTGTTCACGTGCTGTAAAGGGTTGTATAACTGTCGGCATATATCTGGCAGTTAAAGATAAAAGTATAAAACTTTTCATTCATGGGTCACAACAGTGCACTATAAAGACAATAACAATTTAGTCAATCACAGAAAGTTGTAAAAGTATTAGCAGGAAAATGGTGGTCATTTAAGCCTGCACTATAAAAATCCTTAATAGTTCCAGGAACTAAGAAGCTGCAGGGACTAAACGGGGGAACTTAGAGCTCTTTTTGCACATTACCGTTCTTGTTTCTGCCGCATCTGAAATCAGAAACCACAAAGCATTTTATATAACTTGAAGTTGTTTTTGCAAAAAGGCAAAACGGTGGCAAAAGAATTGTGAAAATTGGGCAAATGGCACTAAAAACAGATTAAGAAGACATTTTAGCTTTAACCTGTAAGGAAAGAATAACACCCATCATCTTGTTCTTTGTATTTACTGTAATATGACTGAATGTAATGAATGGATGTAAAAAAACAAGACATGCAGAGGTGGAACAGGAGATTGAAAACTCCAGAGCAGAGCTCGTACTCGGCGTGTTCAACGTAACCGCGATGGAACAAAATAGCAAATTAAGCTTAATCTTTTGTTCACTTGTGTTATCTTCTCCTCTCAACCTCCCCTCCACTTATCTATTTTGTCCATGCTCTCTGCATCACGTACACTCTCCCTTTCGCCAAGCCACATGATGTGTAACTTTTTTTTTAAACTTCAAATTAATGCGACAAGAGCTGTCCACCTCTTAGCTTAGCACTGACACCAGTGCTTGCATACCATGCTGCAGTCTCCTCTGTATTACTCCCAGAGCAGGAACATTTGAGGGGGTTCAGGAGCTGCTGCAGAGGAAATAAATTTGGTCCCCTGATTCCTCTGGGTGAAATGCAGGTTAAGTCCCCGGTCCCTGCCTCAGCGCGTTGGTCACGACTCTGTCACTGTTCATGTGTCGTTGCTCCTAACCTTTTCTGTCATCACTCATGTTAATCGTCAGTATAGCTGGCGTCACGTCACAGCTGCTGTCATTAACATGGAATTGTTTTTTCTAACCATCTCATGAAAAAAAAAAGATTTCATTTGCTGTTAAAGAGTTTGGTAATGACTGCTGATCAACAAAACAAAAGAAGGGGACAGAGGGTTATCGTTTTCCTCCCTTCATAGCCACCTCCCCCTCTCTCTCTCTCTCTGCCTACAAACAACAGTATGTGACGGCAATGTCAGAAACCAATGAAATGGATCGATAAGAATAAATTGTAATTAGTAATTTACCAATAAAGACGGCTATTTACATCCATTCGCAAGTTAATTTCATGCTTCAGAGACGCGTGCTGCTCTTGTAAAAATAGAAGCTGTGTGTTAAGATAGCAGAGCGAGTATGAGACATGGCTGGCTAAAACAGCAGCATCTTTTTTGTGTTTAGTGAAAAACAGGCTATTTGAATGGCGATATTCAAAGTAGTTCCTGTCACGCACTGCAGTGATTCATGGGAAATTCATGGTTGCTATGGTACCTGTGAACCTTTATCTAACATTTTCAATTCATCTGTTAAAGTCAATAAATTATTAACTTTGTGCTGTTTTTGTAGCTTTCATTTAATTCAGAATTACATTTGCAGAACAAAAACATCAGATCAGCTGATCAGATCCATCAAAGACTCTTGACTTAAAATGTCACATCATCAGTCAGTGCCATGTGACCCTTCCTCTGTCCCACCCCTCTCTCACTCTGTGGTTCAGTGGCAGTTGAGCCCACCCATCTAAGCAGCAGCTTTGGCTTCTCTTTCAGGTATCCCAACATATCATGTGAGCTGCTTACGTCCGATGTGGGCCAGATCAACGACAGACTGGGAGAGGATGAAAAACTGCTGATGAAACTCTACGGTTTTCTCCAGAATGAGCCGCCTCTTAACCCACTGCTGGCCAGCTTCTTCTCCAAGGTCCTGTCCATTCTCATAGGACGCAAGCCCGAACAGGTACGTCGGCGAGCAAGAGGGCGGTGTATCTGAGAACAGGGCAGTCGTTTGATATGATTTCTTCCAGAAAACAGAAAGTTTTTACATATAAGGAATTTGCCTTTGTTTTTTTTTTGTGCTCGGTGCAAGAGTAGTGCAAGAAAATGTGAATCAAGCACTGTCAGTCAAGAAGCATTATTCATTGTGTTTTGTGTGTCTCTCTGTGTGTATAGATAGTGGATTTTCTGCGGAAGCGTGAGGACTTTGTAGACTTGATGATTAAACACATCGGGACGTCTGCCATCATGGACCTGCTCCTCAGAATGCTCACCTGCATCGAACCACAGCAGCTACGGCAGGACGTTCTCAACGTGGGTAGCAGTAACACTTTCCTCGGCCGCGCTAAAAACGATCTCTCCCATCTGTTCAGTTTAAATTGGACAAACCGCAACCCATAAGAACGAGCCAACAGATTCGGTTTTGCTCACTGTCATCTGGCTGCACAGTGAACATTTGTCGAGGGCAATTGCCATTTAGAGTATGCTGTACAAAAGATAATTTCATGCTGCTATTCTTCACTGACATGTCAGCATGAAGCTTTTCTACTTGGAAAAGCCCAACAGATGTTGAGATCTCGGTGGTTTTTGCTCCTGATTTATAAGCTGGAAAAAGAAGAACCAGCATTCACTAAATGATGATGTCGGCAGGATACATTTTAACGGTGAAATTAAATTTGCTTCACAGGATCGTGCTTTGCTTTGAATCAACAACGCCCAGTTCCATCCATCTAGTCAGGTCTCGGCACATGTTGTACAGAATAATGTCTCGGAGCAAATGCTGAGGTTGCATTTCTCAGGCTGGTTTTGTGAGGCTAGCCTCATGGTGCAGTGCAACATAGGTATCTGTGTTGCATTGCACCATGCAATACAACAACATGGGCATCCACTCAAGACAGTTTGACAATGTTTACAATCTGCATTTGCTGAATAATTCATGATTTAGGTCTTGTGATTTTGTTTTGTTTTGTTTTTTTTAGAAGAGTAAGATGAACATCAGAGCTGCCTTTTTATTTTGCTCTTTGTTTTCTTTCAGTGGCTGAATGAGGAGAAGGTGATTCAGAGACTGGTGGACATGGTACAGCCTTCTCAAGATGAGGATGTGAGTTTCACGCACTTCTATTGGCCACCAGGAAATTGGCACCATTGTTGTTGTAATTTTATGGTCGACCTTTGATTGGAGCACTGAATATGCTTACTTTAGTTGGAGTCACAGATTCATGGTTAATTGTCTTCTGTATGTCCCTTTTCTGTCCACCCTTCTTGACACAGAGACACTCCAATGCCTCCCAGTCTCTGTGTGAGATCATCAGACTGAGCAGAGATCAGATGTTCCAGGTCCAAGGCTGCTCAGAGCCCGACCCACTTCTGGCCACACTTGAAAAGTACGCATTTGTTCATGTTGAGAGCTCACACGGTCACTTCTGTGCAGAACGAACCTGACTTTGAGGCTCGTTAAAGGCAGAATGAGCATGATTGGACACATTTGTCTAACAATGGCTGTCGTTCAGATCGGGCAAATGACTTTGAAGCCTTGCTCTCCCTTCATCCTCTTCATGTCTGTCCTCCTCAGGCAGGAGACGGTGGAGCAGCTGCTGTCCAACATCTTCGACAAGGAGAAGAATGAATCTGCGATTGTCAGTGTTATCCAGATCCTCCTCACGTTGTTTGAGACGAGGAGACCAGCGTACGTCCTGTGGCCTCTGGCCTCTCGTGTTTTTAATGTGACATTTGATGTACTGTAGATGTTGAGATTGTTGGAGACTGTGAAATGTGCCTTTAGAATTGGAGCCAATCCATTTGTTACTCACGGTCTAGTTCAAAAAGCTTAAAGTTGCCACAGAGGCACGTGTCAGTCATGAAAAACGAGGAAATTCTGCGTATGTACCATATGAGTTGGCAGAGCTTCAATGGTCCCATTATGTTCTTCACATTTCAATGAACAAGTTGATACATGACATGCTGAACACATTTTATAAGCCATAATAGATGCTTTATTTGATGTATTGTAGAACTCGAGTTGCCATCTGCATTCTCGCAGCAGACCATGAAGGATAAATACATGTTCTGTTTACGTCCTGTAATGCATGTGTGAGCCAGCCCGTATCCAAAAGAAGAAGAAACAGAGTTTGTTTGAAGTCTGAACCTCAAAGCTCAGTCTTCATCTGATCTCCAGCCTATAAATGACGCAACACAATGAAAATGATTCAAATCAAACAGTTCCTGTTTTGAATAAAATACAGATAAGTGTCTTCCCACCCCTCCTCCTTATTATCAGAAATGTTCTCACTCCTTGTGTTTAAGGTAACCGATGTGTTTATGGGTGCTTCGGTATCAGATTCCTAAACCAT
>JBCAUF010000032.1:29052798-29063999 GCA_038406115.1 Haemulon aurolineatum
AGGAGGTTCAGGAGAGATCCATATTGGCTTCGGGTCTACTCACAAGCAATCCATGGTGCTTGTATGATGCTGTACTTCCTTCATCATCTTCACATCCTCACCATCGAATAAACTACACACTCAATGTCGATATTCTGGTCATATTCCATGTTCAACCTTTACAAAAAACTTTAAAATATGGATTCTGTGAAACCTAATCTCTATAAAAGTGTCTATTGTTCAGATATGTTGTTTTTAATCAAGTAATTACAATCAATGAAAAGTTTGTTTTAGCGCTCCTGTAAAATTCTGAAAATGTCACTTAACATCCCTCATGCTCCAAACCCTTTAACATTAAGAGAGAAATCCACCTGGAAACACACACTTCTGCATTACAACCTTAAGGCCATAGAGATGTATAATGAATCCTGGCTGTGTATCATCTAACCAGCCTTTAGTTTCTTTACACACATTGCCTACAACACACAGACAGAGCCAAAACTAAAGTGGACTCTGGGGCACACCACATACACAGACGTTTGAATCTGAAACCATCACTGACTCAGGTCATGAGTCAGAATAACCATCTGGTTGACACAGCAAGGCCAACAGGAAGAAAAAAAAACTAAAAAAACAAAACGTAATTGTAACACATAGTGAAACTAGAAACTCATTGACCCACTGGTGTGGTGTGGTTCTGGGTTCTGAGAATAGGATTTTATTTCATGTTGTGCGTCTGCCAGGGGCCATAACCCCTGTCCACTACCATTCATTTGCACATTAACTGACACTTGCATGGCTCGACTGCTAGCTTGGAGGTGTTGGCTTCATAGTTAAGGGTTAGAAATGTGGATGTGAGTGTGAGTGTCAAATACAGAACGTCTAGGTAGGTATACATACTTTATGGCGTGCAGATGTTTGGTGGTATACTGAGGGATGAGGTGGTAGATGGCATCCAGTCCGTGGTTTTCTCCTATTAGGTTTGCCGTAGAAACTGCAAGGAGGACAGATGACCAAAAAAAACAAAAACATGAATCCTAACACAAGGGAAAGCTGAAACTACAAACTTTAGTTCCAAACAAAGAAAGTACTCCATTTTGAGTGATGGTGGAAGATTTTCTGTCAGACGGGCAAAATATTTTAGCTTCCTTTGAATATGACTTGATTATTTTTGACATAGCATGGCTACATCAGTGAACCGTTGATCAGTTTCAGGTTCAGCCTGTTCAAAACATGTCTGTTCATAACAGGGCAATTGCTTGGCTTTGTGTACTGTAGGCCTGTAACTATGATTAAGGTTGCATCTAATGATTCGTCTTTTACTGATTAATCTGAGTGTATCGCCGACCATGCTTCACAACAATCAAATTGCCTATTGCTGTATATCTGTGCTACAGTTTGTGATGTTAGAAAAATTCAGACGATTTCTGAGAAGTTGCATTTCACAGCCGTAATGTGGTTATGATGGTAATTTAACTCGTGCAGAACAGATATCGACAGGAAAAATGGGCAAAATCACTTACTCACAGGACATTTTCTGGCCATTTTATGGTTAAGATAAGCAGCAGCACAGTCGAGCCGGACAATGTAAAGTTTCGGTGTTACAACAAAAAAGAGTTAACTGACTAATCAAAAGGACTAATTCATGAATATAACCAGACAATTATTTTCTCTCTCACGTACGACTGTTAAAGTAAAATATCAACAAATAATAACTTTCAGCTAAAGTTCCCTCTTGGATGCCCCCATTATGCCACATTGTTGTGAATTATTTTGGTAATTTAAGTAATTTAATAATGTCATTCATGTTGTTTACTCTAAATTTTACACATTATTTACAGTAAATAGGTGACACATGAGTAACCTTTTTCTGGTAATGATTCAGTATTAATATGGATAGTATCAGTAAATGTTTAAACAATGACATGGGGAAAGTATCACGCTTTATTGATGATGATTACAAGATGACAGGTGCTGAAGTCTGTTGTGTGCAAATAACATGTTCTGTTTGAATTATACCCGTTCCGGTCATTATTTAAAAGCTTCTACTACACAGCTGCTCCCACGCTGTCACAGATAAACAGGAGAGTAAGCTGAGTAAATAAGGTAAAACGCTTTTGTTACTTATGCATTATTAATTAATCAGGGAGTGTGTGTGTGTGTGTGTGTGTGTGTGTGTGTGTGTGTGTGTGTGTACGTGTGTGTGTGTGTATGTGTGTTGCTACCTGATGAAGAGAAGACACGGATGACCCAGAGACAGGCTGCAGTCCTTCTGGGATGATTGCTGTTGTGTTTGAGCAGATTTAGAGTCAGCAGCACGGCCTCAGCCTCCTCTGCCTTCATACCTATACGTCGGTCTGCAGAAACACAAACGCATATGTATTCATATGTGTACGTTTATACAATCGGTAGGCCAAATAACTTAGGATTTCATTCATATTTGTGATCTGCCTCCTTCATGGTTCATATTTAGGGTACTGAGACCTGTTGGTTCAGGTTAAAACAATGCCATGCTACTTTCACCTTTTCTTATGGAATTGCAGAATAATATACGTATAGAGTACTATATTGATGGATTATGATGACTGACTGAATTTTCAACTGCTGCTTGGTAGATCTAACTATGTGGTAAAACGTGTCAGTTTTTTGGTTGATTGGTTTTTGTATTAATAGTCTGAATCCGTAACGTAACTGCAGCTGTCAGACAAATAGCTGTACAGTAAAAAGTCCGGTATTTTGCTCTGAAACATATAATGAATAAGAATAAGGAGGCTGAAAACGGAGATATTTGTTTTATTTATTATTATTTATTAAGTATAAGTACCTCAAAATTGTACTTAAGTAGAGTAAATGTACTTCCCACCACTGGTTGCAGTCCTATACATACATTTTTAACATTGTTTAATAAACTTAAGTCAAGCCACACTATCTGCAACACTAATCAATTTCCTGTTCATCCAATTAGTGTGGAAGCTAATATACAGTAGAAACTAACATATACCGGTAGTATCTACATGACTCTGACTTACCTGAGGTTTGATTAAACTGCCAAAGATTGTGTTTTTTTATTCATCACTAAAACATTCTTGCCATTCGTCTTTTCAGCTAGCCTCACCTCTGTGTCCAACTTTAGCCAGCAGGTGCAGCAGTGGCAGCAGGATGGTGTAGTTGGGACTGAAACTGCGGCCAGTGTTGACCAGTGCAGTCAGAAGGGCCTCGCTGCCACCTTTCTTGATCATGTAGTGGATACGGCGATCTGTACCTGAACAGACAGATGGTAGGGGTTTACGAGATGCTGGTGTTTCCCCTGCTCAAATGGATTACACAGAAACAGAACTGTAAAGGGTGTGTCGGGCAGGTTGTCTTGGTCGCTTTAATCACCCACTGCAAGGTCCCTCTGTCCTTTCCTTAAGAAATGCAGTAATGCCTTTTGGGCAAACTACTTTTACATTGCTCCTGTGTTTAATCTTGGATACAACACAGTCAAAAAACTGACATATTACTGTAAATGCAGCTAAGTGGTCAAGAGTTGAACTTAGCTTACCAGCAGACAGAAGTTCATCAAGGACATTAAGGACATTTAAGGTGCTCTCCACGTCCCCTGCATTCTGCAGAGACAAAGAAAATATGATGATGTATTCTCTGTGGCCATATAACCCACATTAATGTACTGTACTGATTAACTGGTCGCTATATATGTGAGAAAACCAAAGAAAATTTTGTCCTTTTTTCTTTGCAGTTTTTGCACAAATTCAAGAAATTAAAGGTCCCATATTAAACTGTTTTTCAGCAATTTTACACAGCTGTCAACAGGTCCAACAACACTGTACTCTAAATGTATTGCCCCAAACCCAATCCGTGGTCCTGAATTTCAGCTGTCTAAAAGTCGCTCAAGTGAGCTCCACTGAGAACAGGCTGTTTCTGTTCCTGCGCCTTTAAATGCTAATGAGCTCCATCTGTTAACGGTACACACCCCTCTCAGGAAGAGGATGCCGCTTACGCTAGGGGTAGCATGCGCTAATGTTTACGGTGGATGTATCTCTATGGAGTGTTTTTATGGAGTTTATGGAGTGTTTTCACACAGAGGATCCTTTCATTGCATCACGAAACGAGCTGAATCTGAACAGCCCGTAGGAGCACCGTTTCACCAGGGCTTGTTTGCTTTGCTCATTCTGGGAGTTGGTACTGTAGGCTCAGGTAGGACCAATTTATGAATGTAGAGACCAGAGAAAACATGCTTTTCATAATATGAGACCTTTAATGGGTACAGACGTGGCAAGTGCTGACCATAACGAGCCTATTGGCTCCTCAGGTCTGTGTGATCTAAATATCTGATGTCTCATTTTATTTACAAGTTGATGTCGCGCTAATCTTCTCAGAAGAGCTTCTCTTCCTGAATACTCACGTTACTCAAGTTGCATTTGTATGGCCAGCTACAGTATAGGGCTGATTAAATTTTGCAGTTTCAACAGAAGACTTTTGGGGCTGCGTCATTAAGATGGTTGTTGTATGAAGAGACATCCTCCATTAGCCAACTATGCTCCTGATATAAATAGTTTCATATGTTATATGCAGATAGTCTGTTTGAGTGGCCAAGAATCTGCCTGTTTAAATACAGACAAACGCTGCAGAGTTGTGTTGAGCTCCTGTAATGGTAGGAGAGACGTTTTGCTGAACACGTAGGTAACAACACCTCTGATTATGAGACGAGTTATGTCACATGTGCCTATTAACCAACTGTAGCATCACGCCACTCACTGCTGCAGCTAAATAAAACTGAGAGCAGTTAGGTTTGGGTCAGCGTGTCTCTGACAGGGGCCCGGCAGTTTCAGGTTAAGGAAGCATGGCTTCCTTAATAATGTTAACAGGCCCGTCAGTGTATAATGTGCATGTGCGTGTATAAGACACTGGGCCTCAGAGTGAAAACAGCCCTGCCCGACTCAGGGGGGCTGTGTTAGTGTGGAGGGGATTTGTTTGTTTTTAAATGGACTGCATTTACAGTACATATTCACACACACACACACATACAAATACAGTGCCAGAGGCACAGCAGAAGATACTCACACATTAAACCACCAGCCTTATTATTAGAGACTGTTCTGCCTCCTGAGCTAGCCTTTGCCTCTAACCCTGTGGTAAAAACTGAAATATGTAGTCATGTAAAATATTTTGCTACAGGGGTGGCTTGGTCTAGAGGGGTATTTTAAGCAGTCTGGTTAAAACAATAATCTGTCCTTGTTCAAATTCTGCTTTAGGTCTTAAAAGAGTTTAAGTTTTGATTTTTCATCATTTGAGAAACCTGACCTTTCAAATTCAAATTCATATTTGTTTATTTTCCCCAGTCTTGTTTTATTCAAATAAGATGAAAAGGAGGATACAGCCCTCGACAGCACACCACAACATACAGTATGCATTCAAAAATATGTTAGGTTGTGTTCGAAGGTAATGATAAAAACATCATTCTTGTTTAACATTGCATGAATCAAGAGATATAGTTGCTTTAACAGGAATAAAAATAATAGAGAGATAATGGGTTAGAAATAATGTCTGTCTAACACAGCTGTGAAATAGTCAAGCTAGCGACTAGCAGATGATCTATTCTGGGGTATGTCTCGTGTCTGAGTAAATGCTATATTCTCTAGAGATGGGGTGTAAGGAACGATGGAGATCTGTTAAACTGAAATCTGATAACAGACCCTGAAAAGCCTCAGTGGTGAGTTTCTAAGAATGCTGGTCTCACGGGAAAGTACCATCGAGTGAAGCATTTAGACTGGCATTCATGCCTGTTCCACTAATCCGCTTCTGTTCTTGCACACTGGATAGAAACACAGTAAAGCTGTGAAAGCTGTGTAAAGATCAAATTGATCAGGTATATATAGTATATTACACGGGTCGGCAAAATCAGACATTCAAAGAGCCATTTTGACCTGTTTCCAACAGAAAAGAAGACACAAAACTGTTTTGACAGAAATAGATAAGATAATGAAGAAGATAACACTGCCTATATCATTTTTTTTACCTTTATGCTATGCTATGAAATCAATGAACTGCTACAGAGAAAACTAAAATGTATTACTTTCAAATAAAATACTTAGTGTCTATTTGAGTCCTTCTCGTTTTTTTCCACCTGCAGCAAACCAAAAATGCTGTCTGCTTTGAGTACTGGTGCAGGCAGGTGTCGCACATCGGCGCTTGTGACACAAGTAACAAAAAATTTAACACATTTTATTTTAATGTCACAAGCTCACCATAATCTTCAGATTCAGAATTACATTTAAAGAGCAAACTAAAATGACATAAATTTAAATTAAGTACTCATTGTTTCTTTTCCAAAGCCACAGGGAGCTGCAGTAGAGGTAAAGAGCCACATGCAGCTCTGGAGCCGTGGCATGGTTGAACAAGCTCTGCATGATGTGCATGTACTGTGTTTCACACTTATCTCTAGAATAAGTCAACTGCTTGTATTCATGGAAATTAGAGATAATCCGCTACACAACACCTCCATTCAGGTTTCTTACTGCACTTACATTAAGTATGTGCTGTCTTTTGTATCTTATCGCTGCTAACTTGGTGGTAGTGTACTCACAGTTACATGCTTAATGGTGTAATGCAATATCACCGCATACAGCAATGTGCTTTCAATCCAGCAAAGTTTCCGTTCTCGAGCCGTCTGTCTATAGATAGAGCTGTACACCTTCTCTCACACTCTCACACTCACACAGCACTGTCAGAGCAACATCATTAAAGAAACACTGACACCTGCACACTGATGCTTTGGGTTGATGAGTTCCAATGTGCAACTGTGTGCAATTAACACCAGCATGTGGTTATGATGCTGGTTATGGAATGATTGTGGTCATGGTTACAGGAAACCAACTTAACCTGTCAGGAGGAAATGAACACTTTTTGCTAGCCTACCCATCCACATTCGGGAGATGTGCTGAACTGGCAGGTGCTGACAGACCCTCACAATGCAGTTGCATGCGCGGTGAGTCTCCCGGCTTCCTTCATGACAACTTAATGTTGAGGCCAGAGATTATGAACAGTATTCATATTATTTTCACGCCACCTCACTTACCAAGGCTCTAGTGTCAACCGCAAACCAAACTATGAGAACCTGATATACAGAATACGCAATGTGGATCAGGTTTGATGCGCATTTGATACATGTTTGATACAGCAAAAACCTCAGGTCAAACCAGCAGGTCTGCAGACTCAAACAACATGTCCATGCAAATTACAAAATTAGATCAAATGAGTTTGTTTGAAGAAGCCAAACATATAGCCTATGTGCTTGTATATACCTCTCTCAGGCAGTGTTGTCTATTGCACTTATGGAGACTGAATTGTTTTTATTATTATTTTCTTTTACATATGATGCATAGTTGAAGCTATCATTGTACTTTTATTATATTTCTTTCATCACTGACTTCTCTCTACATTTATGTACAGAATCTGCAGCTTATGGCAGTCCTGGCCCACATTAAAGACAATCTGGTGGCTGGTATTAATATCTTTTCTCTCTGCACGACCTTGGCAAAGAATAGTGCTGACTCAAATTCACAGGAACTAAGATTTAATATCAGCCTGTGGTTAGCAAGTTTGTGTTTGAAAAGCCAACATGGAAACATTGGTAAACAAACTACTGACAACCAACGACCTGTACTCATCGTGCAGGTAACTCAGACTGTAGCTTAAAATACATTTAGCAACATGAGGCTAACATGGTTTAATCGAAACATGCATCGGTCCATTATATATTTTTTTATCAGTATGTACAATGATGAACACACCCGTAAAACCAGCCACTACATAAACCTTTACAGTTCACGTTGCACCTTGGAAATAACAGTTTTTAACTGAAGGTTCTCGTTCTAGACTTTCTCTGGAGCTTCAAGTCACGTCTTGTGGTCTTTATCAACAGATGGAGTTTGCTCTGTGGTCACATTAGGTGTGGCTCAAGGCCCGGGAACAATTCTAGTGAGTGGACCTTGAGTTAAGTTGTCTTTATTTTGTTGTTTATATTGCAAGACATTCTTCATCTAAATAACAAAAATTTTCTCACTTCGCCCCCGTGGGATGGGCTATGCATAGTGCTTTGTTTTACAGTGTGAGGTGCATGGAGTCTCATTTGTGAGTTATTGATCTCTAAGAGACACGGTGTATCTCAAAACTTGCATTGCATTACTTTTAGAGGGACAGTAACTGCTGCAACATCCGTCATGTCAAAAGGATTTCATGTGTCAGACTGTGAGAACCCTTTGTAACCTTGTAAAAAACAAAACAAAAAAAAAAGAACAAAGATCAGAGTCCTTGAACACTTTGAAGAGCATCAATCAATTAGAGAGGAATAGGTTGGTGGGGCATATTGACAGTCAGGATGCCTGTACAGAACTGTATAGAAGTACATGTACTATCATTCCTAGCAGTCCTTCTTTAGCTCTTGACTTGAACTTCTTACTTGAGCACGATATTTTAATACTCTTCCTACTCTAGCTTATGATAATGCTAGAGGTCAATGAACATGCTGTACTCTGTTCTCGTTACTTAATGCCTTTGCTGGCACATCTGCCAATATCACAGCCTATGCATCATCATGCATGTTTTATGACATCTAAGTTTCAATAACAGATTATTGCACACATTCTGAATAACTATCTAACTGTCTGTGCAAAAAGACTGAAACTTCAAATAAAAAAGTTAAAAGCCTAACACTTGCACCATACAGTTAGTTTTGCAGCACTGTACTTATGAACAATGCTAAACCATATATAAAGAAGAGCCTTGCACTGTGGATCATACCTGCAGAGAAGAGAGGAGGACCTCTAAGCCGCTGGAGGAGCTCGGGGAGGCTGTCATTCTTAGTGAACGTCGCTCTGGGTCAGCCAGTCGGTCAGACAGACAGACAAACAGGAAGACAGAAAGGTAAACAAACTGTTGAACAGACAGACAGTCGGGACGGGAGCGCTCAGACAGACGGAGTTCGGCAAGCAGGAGGAGGCAGACGGAGAAAATCCAAAGTGCGTCCTCACCGACGTGCACACAGCGTCACACACACACATGACACTTAATGCATCTGTCTCTCTCATCTTGTCTCTCACACTGACACATGCAGCATTGCTGCAGTGTCTAAGCAGCGACACAGAGACTCCCCCCGACTTAACTTGACTGGGAATACCCACTGGGGTCAGGGTGGGTGGTGTGTGTGTGTGTGTTTGTGTGTGTGTCAGTGCGTCATGTGCATGTGTATTTTGAATATACAGTGTGTGTTTGACAGTGTGTCTTTCTTATACCGTCACACGTTATAGTACAAATAGAAAACACCTTGTTCATGTGCTGAGCCAAGTATCTTTGCAAGGTTTTGCTTGTGGTTTTTCTCATGTTTCAGAACAATATTAGATGCCATGCAGATGACCACGCATAAAGGTGGTTAAACGTGTGAGTTGTTTTGTCTAAGTACGCGCACGTGCCCGTGCATGTGTAACCCTATCCCTGCAGGATAAAGCGCTCCAGAAAGCATTTGTGCTGTGGTGTTGAGAAGGCTGTCACTATAAAAAGGCCTTGACATGGCCAGCTGGGCAGCTGCAGGACTCAAACTATATTCAGTCGTAGACTTCAGTCAATAAGGGTTGATGGCTGACAAAAAACACCTTAAAATTATCTGATTTTTAATCATCTGATTAGCTAATAATTGGAAATCACCAAACCCTATCAATGAATCACAAGTATTCTGTTTTCTGTGAAGTACAGAGTACAGAGACAAGACCCTGAAACCAGAGAATCAACCTTTACCTAATTAAAAAACTTGTTGCTTGCAAGGTTTTACTGACATTTACCAGTTTATGAACTAAATATTCGAAACACCTCTCTGTAGGAAACCATAGTTCAGCAGCAGCACAAACTACATTGGCGTACTCCAAAGTGATCATAAAGCTGAATCAACACCGCTCTAAAAACAAAACATTTCATAACGAGGCTGATGAATCAGCAAAGACTGGGCGGTGATGTGGAGATAAATGAGTGCACGTTAACAGCAGCATGAACGAATTATAGGCAGAGCGAGAGCTATTCTTAAAAAGATTTTTTTAAATGATAGGCTAACAGTGATGTGTTGCTGTGCTGCTGGATAGATGTGACCAGCTGATATCTCAATTGACAGCCCCAGACAATAACATAAAGGAAATACGAGCGTGCACGGAGGTATGAAAACTAAACTAAAAACCTAAGCATGCAAAAGAGTTTACTTTCTTCCTGACTGAACTTTTGTTCTGCTTCAGGTGTGGTCCAACAACTGATAACAAATATCGAGTTCTTTAGCTTTAGCAAGATGCTCAGTTTTCTTTGGTGCCAGCAGATAGCATACTGCTAGCTTGTGTTTGCTCCTGTGCTGAAAAAGTTGCTCACGGTTTTATTCTACGTGCTTTATGCATCTTCAAAAAAAGATTCACTGCATTTAAAGTTGCAGTAAGTTGTGCTGTTAGTACTCAGTCCATGCCATGTGATGTAGATGCCCGGGAGGCTTGAGGGGCGGAGGCAGGAGAGTTACAGGAAGTGTAGTACAAGATGCCACACATCGCTGTAATGACAGATACATTGCTGGTAATAAAGATACATTAATACAGATGCACAGTTGCAGTGATATTCCACGTTGCCAGGAACAATAAACTGCCAAAGCCGAGGCTATGTTTAGAAACATATTGAGCTAAAGGCAGAATGAGTAGGATTTGTACGTTTGTGGCAAGTGAATGCAACATTCAAAGTTGGTCCCTCCTCCTCCAGAAGAGTCAGAAATGGGTAGTGAGTGTGAGTTTCCAAATTGACGTATTGTATGAAATATACATTTTCGATGCAATGCACAGTATAAAGTCCAGTTTAATGACAGAGGGATTAAACTGGGGATGTGAAATGACGAGTCAAGTTTGATGACCTAATCTTGATGGAATTCAATACTAAGGCAGTTTAAACTCAGGGATGAGGGCAATGTGTTGTAGATGGACATGGCATGGATACTGTAAATGTCTGCTGTAAGCAGGCTTAATTCAAAAGCCGCTTTACAGCCTGTGAATCTAAAATCGAACTTGTCCATTACCAGTTGTGACAGTGGGGCTGGTATGGTTTTCACTTTGTGACACTGCGTGTGTGTGGGTGTCATCATGGCAAAATGTGGTCCTGTGGTCCTGTGCCCACTACACTTATCATTGCAGGAACTATCACAGAGGAGG
>JBCAUF010000036.1:0-12811 GCA_038406115.1 Haemulon aurolineatum
GCCCTCTCCTCCTCAACACCAAACCTCTCAGCGGCCATACTCACTATGATGGTCGTCATAGTCCGAAGCCTCCTATCCACATCCCCCTTGGCTGTTGCTTCCAACACCTTGTCAACATCCTCGTCGAACTTCTGCCACTCTGTTGTTTTAGAGGCTTGGGGCCATTTGATCCTTCTCTTCTCGGACTGCCTGTTCGAAGGGACTGATTGCACCGCTTGGAGGCTCTGGGCTCTGTGGGGTGCTTCCGGGCCCGGCTCCTCCTCTGTCTCACCAGGTACTAGACCTGTGCATTGCGGTGCTTGTAGTCGCTCCTTACATTTCATCTTTGTTTGATGGATCCTTAGGCCCTTCTCATTCTTGCAGATCTTTCCGCACAAGCACACTCTACTCGTCAACGTTTGTCCAATGCTATTGTTCGTTAACCTTGAGTCCGTCCGGCTGGGGACCTCATCCTCCCCCCCTCTCGGGTTCCCCTGGGGGTATAATTTCTTTCTCTGTTCCGTAGCTTGTTTGGGTCCTCCTTCACAGGAGGTGCGGTTAGGGCTGCTAACCCATGCCGCCCTGGTTGCCGTCTTTCCGGGTTGCCATCTGTCTCTCCAGCTGTCGCCAAACTTTCTTGGTTGTCAACCAGTCTGTTCCTGGTAGTCACTGGTTTCTCCAGTCTAACAGTTTGTAGTGAAACATCTTCTGATGCATAGCTGGGGCACATCATCAGTGAAGGACCTGAGGTCACACAAATTCTAAGATATTTTCCATATAATACATGGTGGGGGGATGTGGCGTTGTTTTATATCAGAGTGTTGGACATGTCAAAGATTAGCAACTGCACTGATTTCATTGCATTAATAGTTTTCGTGCAGTTTAAGATTTAAAATTGTACTCCCTCTTAGAACCCTAATGCCCCATTAACTTACATTGGAGCATTTTTTAATCTCATTGTCAATGCAACATATAAACATGCACTCTGTAACATCAGAATTCCATTTTGAACAAAACTAGTGAAATTTGTTCACAAGTTACATCATGGAGCCTGTGACCTCAAGGAAGCCTCAAGAATGCTGTGTGTGTGCCTGCCAGAATGAGTCCCATGTAGGCTCTCAGCTCAGTTTCATACACATCTGGCAGTGATCGCCTCCCCTGCAGGTTCTTCATGTCCAAAATGAGTTGGATCATGTCAGGTGTAAAAGCAGATCAAAAGAGGATGCCACATCTTCATATGATTCTTGATATGGCATATCTTGTGGGCCCTGGAATGATGCCAGTGGGTGCTTGAACATGATGCAATGTCTCAGAGTGAGATGGAGACCAGACGTTCCCATTTTTTGCTGTCCAGCCAGTGGTAGGATGGGCAGGATCCATGGGGCCCTCTCCACTTGCAGAGGAGGGGTCAGAGATATTCACTGAAGTAGAAGACAAATCAGATTCCCCCCTCAGAGCTGGTATCCTCTTCAGATGAGTCTTCCCGTTCCCTGACAGGTGGAGACTGCATCACCATCTCCAAAGCCTCTTCTGTGCTGAAATGTCTCACTCACACACGCATGTTTACTGTGTGTGCGTGTAATTTCTTTGAAGTAGACAGATTAAATAAACTTGAGTGAGGTCATGCCACCGTGTCCTTGCGGCAATCAAAGATGTTGATAATTACAACAACAACTGTTTTTGCACCTGGCTGCTTTCACAGTAGTTCCAAACTTGCAGTTTGGCTTCGTGCTCATTGTTCAGCAGAGAGCAGCAGAGTGAAGGACCAGGAGAAGTAGAAAAGGAGAAAAGAGAAAGGAGAAAAGCGCAAGAAAGAATGGCTATGAAGAGGCATTTCAGCACAGATGAGGCTTTGGATATGGTGATGGTGCCTCCATCTGCCATGGAATGGGAAGACAGTTCATCAGAAAAGGATACCAGCTCTGAGGGGGAGTCTGTTGAGTCGTCCACGTCAGTGAATATCTCTGACCTTTCCTCTGAAAGTGAAGAGGACCCCATGGAGCTTGAGGAGCTGACCACTGCCTGGACAGCAAGGAATGGGCAAGTCTGGTCTCCATCCAACTCTCTGACGCTGCGTTATGTTCCGGCACCGACTGGCGTCATTGCAGGGCCCACAAGATACGCCATGTCCAGGATCCACGATGTGGCATCGTCTTTTGATCTTTTTTTTACACCTGACATGATCCAACTCATTTTGGACATGACAGATCTACAGGGGCATGGCCATGGACAAGTCTGAGCTGAGGGACTCCTAATCCTGGCTGGTGTTTACCGCTCCAGAGGTGAGTCCACACACAGCCTGTGGGACGAGCACAATGGGAGAGCCATCTTTAGAGCGACTATGTCCCTGAAGCGATTCCATCTGACCAGCACCTGCCTCAGGTTTGATGACCGCCTCACTCGCCCTTCATGCCACAGGGAAGACAAACTAGCTGCACTTCGCACCATATGGGACATGTGGACCCATCGCCTCCCACTCCTCTTTAATCTGGGAATCGATGTCTGCGTGGACGAACAACTAGTGCGTTTCAAAGGCCGCTGCAAATTTAGGCAGTATATGCCCAGCAAGCCGGGTTAGTACGGGTTCAAAATATGGGTGACAGCAGATGTGGCAACATCCTATACCTGGAGGTGCCAGGTGTACACTGGAAAAGCTGCTGATGGAGTTCCGGAGGTGGGTCAGGGAAAGCGGGTCGTCCTGGAAATGACGGAGGGGCTCAAGGGGGTCACAGTCACCGGTGCTAATTTTTTCACCTCCTATTCACTTCCCCAAGAGCTGCTGGGAAGGAAATTGGCCCTGGTAGGAACCATCAGGGCAAACGAGCCCGAGATTCCCCCCAAGCTGAAGCAGAAAAAAGGCAGAGCTCCCTACTCCTCCATTTTTGCCTTCACACCCACCACCACTGCAGTGAGCTACACCGCGCGCCGGAGTAAAACTATCATCCTCCTGAGCACCAAGCACAGAGAGCCTGCAGTGACTCAGGATGAGAAGCAGAGGCCACAATTCATCATTGACTACAACTGCTGCAAAGCTGGCATGGACAACCTCGACAAGGTATGTGACTTTATGCAAAATTTGCTGTTACTAAATTCACTGATTCTATTCTTAGTCTATTTAGTATTACTACAGTACACTCATGTGCTTGTTTGAGATAATATGTATGATTTTATTGTAATTGCTGATCATTCATTAGGCCAGATCTTCTTTCATTTAAGTAATGAATGAATAATATAAAATATTTGTGAACGATGAGGGAGAATTTATATACATTTTTTCTTGGATGTTTTTAGGTTGTCAGCACATACAGCTGCAAGAGGCGGACCTGTCGGTGGCCCCTGGCTCTGTTCTTTAACTGCATGGACGTGTCAGCCTACAAAGCATTCATGCTTCTTACTCATGTGGATCTCTCCTGGAACAGCACAAAATGCTACAGGCGGAGGTTGTTCCTGGAGGAGTTGGGGAAAGCCATGGTGACCCCAGAAATCCTGCAGAGACAGTGTCTGCCACATGCAGCAGCTGCTGCATCCATGGTGATGGAGATCCAGACCTCAGGAGCCACTCTCACTGCCACCTCTGCTGCCAGCTCTGCTGCCACTTTCACTTCCACCTCCGCTGCCACCTAGCTCAGCAAAACAGAGGAAAATGTGCTGTTTGTGCACAGGCCACAAAAAAAAAAAGCTTCCTCCACCTGCGCCACATGTGCGAAGTGTATTTGCAGAGACCACCACATCACATGCTGCAAGACCTGCTGGTCTTCTGCTCCAAGGGGACTGAACTGAATAGACACACACGCAGGCGCACACACACGCACGCACACACACAGGCACACACAGACCACTCTTGAGGCTTTGTTTTGTTCAAATAGTTCATGTTCATAATTTCTGATAATTTCATGTATCAGCCTGCCTAGAAATGTTACATTTTAATAGTTTCAAGTTTCAATAGGTCAAGATGAACGACTTGAATTTACAAAACGTTTGTTGTGTGTTGTGTTCCCATTAAACAATGTGTGTTTCAATGCAAGTCTGGCAAGTGAAGTGCATTTTTTGGCATGAGGGTCCTAAGAGGGAGTAAAGTTTTAAATCTTAAACTGCATGAAAACTATTAATGCAATGAAATCAATGCAGTTGCTAATCTTTGACATGTCCAACACTCTGATATAAAACAATGCCACATCCCACCACCATGGATTATATGGAAAATATCAGAGACACTTTCTCTGAAGATCTAGTTTATAATGCATTAGGAGCACAAGCATAAGACGTTATAATGCATTTATAATGCTTCATACATGTCATTATAATGGTGTTAATCATGCATAAGAACCTATACCAAAGTTTATTAAGTGTTTCAAGTGTGGACATAATGTATTAAAAATTGAGCACATATGTTTTATACCTGCATTCTCGGGTGAGATTGAATGAAGTATCCGAAGTCCTGGGTCACATAACACGTTATAACCATCCTTACTCTAGCCAGTGGTAAAGACACACATAGAACGGCTCAACGTAGAACAAATACTAAATGCTCGGTTACGGAAAGGGCGTAATGCCTTATAAATATCAATAATATGTTATAGGATGACTTAAAGAGCTTTTAGTAAAGTGACAACACTGTGTAAAGTTACTAGCAATTGTATGACATTATAATTACTTAGGAGCAGTCTTTTGCTGGCTGTAAGTAAAGTGCAAGTTAAAAATTATACACCACAATGATCTTTAAAACAACTTTATTTTGCAAAACAAAATACAAAGAAAATGTGCGTGTTTTTCTGTACACAAAAAGCTTGCACAGCTCACAGCAATAGCAATTCTTGCATCTGAGATTTTGCCGGCTTTAGGTAAAGTGTAAGTAAACTGTAATGATACAGAACAAAATGGTTTATTGACTTATGGAGAGAATATAGGTCAATGAAAAAACAAGCTCACAAATTAAAATTCTTGCACCTGAGAGATTAAACAATGCAATTTATAACATGGGAACTTGGAACAGACCAGCTTTTTTGCACATTTAATGTGCTATGGGTAGCAAAGTACCATTCTCTTTCATTTCGCTTATGCGCTCCTTAATCTCCACTGTAAGAGCTGCGCGACATCTGCCCACAAAGGTGGAGAGCTTTTCAGACTTCTCATTCCATTGGCCTAGAGCTCTGAAAGCTTCAGGCTCTGCAAGGCTGAGCTCTGCGATGACTGTCGTTCTGGCGATTGTGTTGCGGTCAACACCAACTTCTTCAAAGGCAGATTTCATGGACCCCCCCCCCCCCATAGTTTATAGTTTTGTTTTTTTTGTGCAAGCAGTTAAAAAGTACAGGTAAAACAGTTAAGGCAGTCAATTTCACTCAGTACTGATATATAAAACAATCTTACCTCGAACACGACTGGTTTCTGGTTTGGGGCTTCCACTCAACTTAGGGGATCTCTTTTTCAGCTTTTTCTTCTTCTTGGAGTCATCTTCCAAGGACAAATCAGATAAGGGCGAGTCAAAGGCCAAGGTCGGAGCAACATCAGCTTCTTCATCATTAGATTAAAACTCTTTTCACCTGACTCTTGGAAGACTCTGCTGCAATAAATCAAACACACACACATTTTTTCTTCTTCCTATGTTTCTAGTAATAAGAAACATTGTACAACAATCCAAGATGGTGGATGGTTAGCATTCAAATGTGTGAAAATTCATGTAATAACCCAGGAGCAACACAACCTGGCATATAATTGATCGCCTGAACTAGATGATGGTTCCACCAATCTATTCCCAGGTTTGACTAGTTCCCTCATTAATTCAGCCTTGCTGGTCAGTTCACGCTGAAGGTATTCTTTATCTGACTTCAGCATTTCAATGGTTTCTTCTCGGCGTCTCCCGCACTCTCTCTCTGCCTCCAGCTGAAGTTTGATCATGGCCAGTTCATGCTTGATTGTAGGAGCTGCACACAACACGTAGAGCAAAGATCACAAAAAACCCCAAAAGTGTTTTTGTAAATATTAAATTAAATTATTATAACTGAAGGCTATGACAGGGATGCTATGCCAAGTTTGAAATTCAATCTATAACCTTTTTAAGCCTATGCTGGATATTACTCAAGGAGGCATCATCTAACTCTGAATTTTCAAATGTATTACATGGTTTGAATGACTACAAGTTTCAGCTCCAATTTACACACTGCAATATTATGAACAACGCCCAGCCTTGTTGTCTTTTGGTGGCGGAGGATTCACAGGTCCCCTTCTCGTCTACATGGCCATTCATAAAACATAATCTACGGTTAATCAAGGGTTAGCATTTGCAGATTATGCTTTGGCTATTGTTAGTCTGAATTTTATTCAAACTTTACAGCAAAACGCTCCCACAACATCACTATGCACTAACTTAACGTTTGCTTTTTCAACATGTTGGCTGGATTAGCTTACCCATGTGGCCAGGATGCTAACGTTTAAGTTTGGCCCACAAAACTTAGGCCAAAACCCTCCAAGATAACTATATGCACTTTGTTCATGTTTTACAGTCTGTGTTGAAAAATATTACCTTACAGTTTGGTTTCATCGCCTTTTGCAGACAGTGACCGTCCACCGCCTTTCTATTTAAACCTGCAGTCAAGTGCGTCCTCCCTCTCTCGTCTTCGTGGACCCCTGTGCTGCATTCAGCAGTAATCAGAACTCGGAGATTCTGGCTAAATTTCGTCCATTCATGCTGTAAATAAATTCAATTGCTTTATTTCAGTTCACTTGCATAACCTCTCAGCTAATGTTAGCTGCCAACACAGCTGCCAACACATTGTATTAATTTAGTTAATACAATAGCAATCAACTTGCACATATTGCTGTAATCATAGTGTAAGATAAACTAAGCAACCATTGTAATGTATAATTACAAATGAAATGGACATTGAAATGTCAACAAAAAGTAGCTCTGAAAAGACAGCAGAATGTAAGACTTTAAACTGAAGAATTACAAGTTGGAGAATTTGATTAAATCATTAAATTTATTTTAAACAACTCGGAAATCCCATTTCCCAGCGTTCCGACTTGAGTGAACGCAGCAGTCCCAGAAGGCAATTTTGGACGCAAGCGGGAGATCGTACGGATCCATGGGACATTGCTGCCCGCGCTTCAGGCGACGGATGCTAAAATGGCAAATTTAATCAGTGATGAAATCCGTCGATTAATACAACAAGAGGACACAACATGCAGCAGGAGAAAAATTGTGGTATGGATGCGAAGAAGAGGAATCCTAAAGCGTTGCATGATCTGCTCCACCTGCAAGAGGCCGATGCACCTAAATGTTGTCTCCAAAGCTGATGGATATATATGGTAAGAAACGGCATGGCTAAGTTACATTCATTTTATTCTCAGACATGTCCACTTTTCACATCTTGTCGACGGCTTCGAAGGAGGTAGGGGGTGAAATAAATTCGAAAATATGTCTCAGTTTTCATTGTTTTGTAGGGGACCGTTCAGCAACTGATGCTGTTTTGCACAACTTACTTACTGTACATTGTTGTGTGCGCACAAATATCGGGGCAGCATTGCCTCTCATTAAAAACTGTCCAAAAGTGGGGCCATCCCATGGCGTGCACCATGAAGTTTTGACTGCAGGCCAGTGTGCAACTTAGAGACATGTCCGACCGGGATGGGTGGCTAATGGGAAAAAAAGAAAAGAATGAAAGGAGGCACTGTCGAGCCGGCTCTCCGCAGCCCACACAAGTGCAACTACATGAGGAACGCTCTACTGTTTCTTCCTAGGATATTATTATTAATTCATGTAGCCCATCCATAACACATATGTAATGAATGACGTCTGATATGGGTAAATCCCCACCCTGCTGCAGGCACAGATGTAATATTTTGTAATTATCAGTTACAGTGTTAGTTATTATTCATTGGTGATAGATTTAACTGACATTATTTTTCTTACTCAACCATTAGGTCTTGTGGCAGAAAAGGCCATCGTCAAAAGAGGAGATCTGTCAGAAGTGGAACCATCTTCTTCAACTCTCATAGGCCTCTCTGAAGCCATTTGGGAGTTCATCTATCGGTTCGTGTTTTTATTTGTTAACATTACCCATTTTAATACCCATATACAAATGCTGAGGTCTAAATTATTCATAGATTTCTGATTGCCTGTACATGATTTATGTTTTAATTTTTAATTTTACTAAGATCAACCATTTCTGTCAAGGGTATTCTCAGGGACTGAGGCTGAGACAGATGGATATGATGGAGGATGGCATTGCCTGCAGCAGTCGCACTTTGACGAAGGTGCTGTATCAATGATATGAAAGGGATTTTAAGCTACAGTGCATAGGTTTTTGAGGTCATAACTTTGCCTCCACACATTATATGTGTGCTACATTCAAGTGTTGTCAGAAAAACACATTGCCAACTACTTATTGTGCCCCTGTTTAAGTCTCCGCTTGTTTGCTACTCAACATTATTTCTTGAATCAGGAATAGTGCATTATTGGAGTTCACAATATTGTTTTAAAGCAATAGAATATATTTTGTTGGAGAAGAACATAACATTTGGAAAAATTTACCTGACTGATTAAATTCTAACATTGAACTTCCATCATTCAAGGTCTGCATTACAGCCATTACCAAACTGAGACGCCAGGGGAAATTGAAGATTGGTGGACGTCATTGCTTTGTGATGTTAACTGAAAGCAAATCCTCTCACAAGAGGAAAGAAAGTAGTCAGTACTAGTTATTTATTTTGTAAATTATCCATTTGTTGTTTGTTTTTGCAGTGTGATTTTTAGTAATGAGCTGGTTTGTCTTCCAAGAAAGCTTTTTTACTCCATCTGAAAATATTTGGTTTTGCAGTATAACATAGGACGCTTTGGACCTGCCTGGCGCCACACAAAAAAGTCAGTTTTGGTCTTACTTGAAGTTGGGCAAACAACAAGAAGACCCATACTGAAGGTGGTGAGAGGCCGTTCCAGAGAAGATCTCCTGCCAACCATATTACACCATGTGAGAGGAGGCTCACAGATTGTCTCTGATGAATGGCGAGCTTACCAGCGGGTACTTGGAGATATGGGATTTTACCATTACACGGTATGCCATGAAAGGCATTTTGTTGACCCAAACACTGGAGCCCACACTCAGCATTTGGAACGTGCATGGCAAGGTTGAAGTGCAGAGGCACCGTGGAAACCGTACCACAAAATTTTTGCAAGAACATTTAAAAGTGATTGAGTGGCTGGGCAGGAATCATAGATTTCATATCATTGGCCGGCTCCTGCACGACATTTGTAAATATGCAATTCGTAACTGTTGAAAAATGAGGTACATCAGCTGATAAGAGTACCAAAATATTGTGCCTCCACGTACATGTTTTATTTCGTATTTAAAACTTGTAGAGCTGTATTTTTTTAAAGATGAACAAAGTAATACACATTTTATCTGATTTTGGTTTGGTAAGAGACTTGTTTTTTCATTGACTTATATTCTCTCCATAGGTCAATAAACCATTTTGTTCTGTGTCATTACAGTTTACTTACACTTTACTTAAAGCCAGCAAAATCTCAGGTGCAAGAATTTTGTGAGCTATGCAAGCTTTTTGTGTACAGAATAACACGCACCTTTTCTTTGTATTTTGTTTTGCAAAATAAAGTTGTTTTAAAGATCATTATGGTGTATAATTTTTAACTTACACTTTACTTACAGCCAGCAAAATACTGCTCCTAATTAATTATAATGTCATATAATTGCTAATAACTTTACACAGTGTTGTCACTTTACTAAAAGCTCTTTAAGTCATCCTATAACATATTATTGATATTTATAAGGCATTACACCCTTTCCGTAACCGAGCATTTAGTATCTGTACTATGTTGAGCCGTTCTACGTGTGTCTTTACCACTGGCTAGAGTAAGGATGGTTATAACGCGTTATGTGACCCAGGACTTCGGATTCTTCATTCAAACACTTCTCACTCGAGTATGCATGTATAAAACATTATGTGCTTAATTTGTAATACATTATGTCCACACTTGTAACACTTGGACATAATGTCCACACTTGTAGCACTTTATAACCTTGGTATAGGTTATAAAACCTTGGTATAGGTTCTTATACATGATTATACACCATTATAATGACATGTATGAAGCATTATAAATGCATTATAATGTCTTATACATGTGCTCCTAATGCATTATAAAATTAGACCTTCATAGAAAAAATATACCAAAGATACCAAAATATCTTATAATTTGTGTCTGGGTTTTTTTTGATAAAACAAGTGGCATCACAGATTCAAATTGGCATTTAAAGGGTTAAAATCCTGAAAATTATTGAACATTTGTTAGTTATGAGCAGGGGAGAAGTGGCTTTAGATATATATGATGATTTTATAGCAGTCTTTGTGCAAGGACACTTTCGTCCTTAGGGTAACGAAAGGGTGTAAAATTTTAAATCTGACACCACATAAAAAATACTAATGTAATGAAATCAATGTTGCTGCTAATCTTTGACATGTCCAACACTGATATAAAACAATGCCACATCCCCCCACCATGTATAATATGGAAAATATCTTATATTTTGTGTCATTTTTTTAACAAAACGAGTTGCATCACACATTCAGACTGGCATTTAAAGGGTTAAAATCCTGAAAATTATTAAGTATTTGGTACTTATGAGCAGGGGAGAAGTGGCTTAAGAGATTTGTGCAAAAAAAAAAAAAAACAGAAAAAAATATTCATATATGATGATTTTATAGCAGTCTTTCTGCGTGGACACTTTTGTCCTTAGGGTAAGGAAAGGGTGTAAAATTTTAAATCTGACACCATATACTAATTCAATGAAATCAATGTTGCTGCTAATCTTTGACATGTCCAACACTCTGATAAAAAGCAATGCCACACCCCCCCACCATGTATAATATGGAAAATATCAAATGTTTTGTGTTTTTTCACAAAAAAAACCAACAAAAACAGCATGTATTCAAACTGGCATTTAAAGGGTTAAAATTCTGAAAACTATTGAATTGAGGGGAGAAGTGGCTTAAGAGATCTGTGCAAAAAAAACCCTGGAAAAAATATTCATATATGATGATTTTATAGCAGTTTATATGTGCGTGGACAGTTTTGTCCCTAGGGTAACGAGCGTAGCTACTTATGAAGGGGAACTCAATGCATGTATGTGAGGGTGAGAAGACAGAGAGAAGACATAGTCTCCATTGTTGCTGTGTGCACAGGCAGCTATGTGTGGGGGTAAGAAAAAGATAGTATCAGCAGTGTGCCTGAGAAAGTGTTGTGGAGTCCTTGAGACATGAAGTGCTCTGAATGAATTTAACAGGAAGGGGTAAAACAATTGTTTTTACTGCAAAGCCAAGAAAGAAAGTTTTAGTAGAAGAAGAGCCATAGTGTGTGAGGATGGGAGAGTGAGTGTGCAAGCAATAAAGATTTCAAAAAAAAAGGAGAGAGAGAGAAAAGGCGCTTCTGCTGTGAGGTGATTACTCTAGACCAAAGAGCACACATTGTTAAATATGGAAGAAAAATGCACCCAGACAGAGCATCCGCAATCAGTAGATCATTCCTACAGGCCACAAGGACAGTGGGCCTTAAGAGGACAAGGAATATCCTCCAGAGATGCATCCTCAGTATCAAAGAGGCAGAGGTCCCAGAAGAGGGGGGAGAGAAACCCCTCACTCACATCAAAGCTCACACTCAGTTTAGGACCAGGGTAACCACCATCCTAGCTCTGATGTCAGTGAGAAACACTACTTACAGCAAAATGCACTAGACACCTCATGAGTTGTTGACCAGCTGCCAAACTTTTAGAAAATTAGGGATATCCCCAACTCTGGGCCTGTGATAAAATTGACTAAGATGATTGTATGACTGTCCTGACTAGCTTGACTTGAGTTTTGTGTAAACAGGTTCAGAGGGCTGAGGAGGAGCCAGAGACGACTCCAAAAAGACTCCTGCTATAAAGGTGGGGGATTAGTACTAATGCAGGTCCACAAGAGAAAGTGGTCTGAGCCCAGGTGGACAGGACCTTGTGAGGTAACAGAATGCACCTCACATGCAGTCCGTGTAAAAGGTAAAGCAGGAGCTCATTGTGCACTGTGTACCATCCTCTTCACCGTCTCGCCCATTGAGTGAGATTGGACTGATTCGGACAAACAAGG
Source organism: Haemulon aurolineatum (assembly GCA_038406115.1). NCBI lineage: Eukaryota > Metazoa > Chordata > Actinopteri > Lutjaniformes > Haemulidae > Haemulon > Haemulon aurolineatum. The sequence continues at coordinate 12,112 of JBCAUF010000036.1, forward strand.
TGCAGGCTCCAAACAGTAGATAAATTAGCGGCTAAACAGAAGCCTGTCACCACTGATCGCTGTGCATAACACATACATAACTACCTCTTGATTGAAATCACATACCAATTTGTCAGATTCAAGGAGGGAAAGCCTGCATCACCTGGAGTGAAAACTTTTACACTCAGTGAAAATTATTAACTCCATTTATTAGTCTCTTTTACAACAATTACAGTGTTGCTTGTGTTTTACATACTGTGCTGTGTTTTGTAGATAAAATGGGAAGGCCTTGGCCCTGACATCCTTTTTGCCATTTGCAACTACTTGCTGCATTGTGCTGTTGACTCGCATCATTGTGTTTCTCATCCTTTGGCATTAGGGATGTAACAATTCACTAAACTCAGGATTTAATACGCTTTCATGATTTTTTGTTTACAATATGCCTTTCTCACAATCTGTTTGAAACACAATGAGCTCCAGACAAAATATGACCAAATAAAATGATCCTTTATCTATAGGAACTTTGCAAAATAACACTTCTGTCCCCTTATCAGATGTGCACCTGAAGCTGTCTTATTCATGTCATTCAATAACATTGTTATTTTAATGATGACCACAAGATGTTACGTTCTTTGTAGAAACTTGGGGTGGGCGATACTGGGAATTTTGGTATCGATCTGATACCAAGTAAATACAGGGCTAGTATCGCCGATTCCAATAC
>JBCAUF010000036.1:20350-31800 GCA_038406115.1 Haemulon aurolineatum
TATTTCGTGAATAGCATTTTTAGCTTGTTGTTTTCGTAGTCTCCACGCTAACGGTTTTGTTGCTTTTGAACCTGTCTCATAATATTTTTGCCTCATAAACCGAAGCTTTTTCTCTAAGTCCTCACTGTGAATTTGATCTATTTCCTGCTTAATTGGTCTCATTTGTTGCAGTAGGAGGGGATATTTGTGCTTTCTATGCAGATGCTCTAATTGTAGCAAATTATTTTGCAGATCGATTAGTCTTTGGGCTTTTGTCTTCTTCATAAAGGCAGTAATTGATATAATTTAAAGACAGCTTTTGCGGCGTCCCATAGTGTCACTGCATTTACCTGTTTGTTACTATTATTTTCCAGATATGTTTATAATTCTCCTTTAATAATAATTTAATAATTAATAATTTAATTGTTTAAATGTAAATCCTGGGTCGTTTAACAAATTAGTGTTTAATCTCCATAGTGTATTTTTGTGTTTGCTATCCACGTGCAGTTTTAAGTACAAACTAGAATGATCAAACAGGTCTCTTGTGCCCATCCTACATTCCTTTACTCTGTTTATCAGAGTTGTACATAAAAAAGTAATCTATTCTGGAGTGTACATCATGGCGTGCAGAATAAAAAGTGTATTGTCTATCTTGTTTATGGAAATCTCGCCATATATCTATCAAACCAAAATCCTGTAATCTTTTCTTTACCCATTTTTCAAAGCTATTTATTTTCCTTTTTTGGTTAGTTGTATCTAATTTGGGGTTAATTATCATGTTTAAGTCCCCCGTACAAATGAGAACACCAAAAGTTTCATAGGTAATTAGATCAAAGATTTTCTTGGAAAAAAAACCTTATTGCTTCCAGGAGGGGCATATACAGTTGTGCTCAAAGGTTTACACAGGATATACAGGATATCTAAACTTTTGAGCACAACTGCATATTAAGTAGGGTCACCTCTTTGTGATCCAATTTACCCTTGACCAATGTAAATCTTCCCTCCTTGTCCTTAATCTCTGATATAAATTCAAAGTTAACCAAGTTTGAGATCAAAATTGCCACCCCACATTTGTGACCTCTTTTATAAGAGGAGTAAAATGTATTTCTGAATCCCATCTTTTTTAGCTTTTCATGTTCAGACAACTGTAAGTGTGTTTCATGCCAGAATACAATTTGTGATTTCTCCTTCTTAGCCTTAGCTATCATTTTTGCCCTCTTAATAGGGCTAGTGAGACCATTTACATTGAGTGTGACAACATGAAATTCTCCTTCACCCATAATCTGCAAATGTAAAGCATCTCAGTTCCTGTGGTGATACCCTCTTAGACCTCAAAACATAGTACCAATGTAACACGACAGAACAGTATAAACAAACATAACTATATACAAATTAAATGAGTGAGCTTCCAATTTGGAGGTTCAGGCTAATCCAACCTCTGGGGTGGGGATATGTTCCAACCAGTGGGTGGGGCCCCTGACTAGTTACAACTAGTAGTTCACTGGTGGCTTGCCCTATATATGCCGGTGTTTTATTAGACTGAGTTTATAACATTAGGGTCCATTGTTATTATGTCCCGAAAATCAGAACTTAGTGAAGTAGATTCCAGCTGCAGTTGAGCAGCGCAAACGCTGTGGTTCAAAAAGGAGTATTCAAAACTTATAAGTCTCCACAGGACTGAGCCTGTATATTACCAACCTGATCAATCATTTATTTTAAGGCTTTAACTTACGTATCCCCGTTTTGCAGACAGAGAACAAAAACCAAAGACCGATGTGGGCCAAAAAAGGGAATAAAGCAACCAAACTCTGTCTCTCAGTCGCCGGCAGGTGTAGTTTCCTCCTCTCCTGTGCGCCGCTGAAATCCCCGCAGTTTCTCAAGTACGCTTCGTTGGAATTTGCTGGGTCTCCATGTCTATGTATCGGGTCTTTGACGTTCTCCCACAGTGGTTGAAGGTTGTCCAGCGTCCTCTTAGTCGGGCGGGTTGGGGGCACTGCAACACCTCTGGCACGTAGATCATCTGCTGCTTGCTCAGCACTATGATATGTGACAGGTCCGTCTTTGAAGAATACGTGTATCCATGTTAACAGAGTTTGAAAGCGGATGCGCTTTTCTTTAAGTGTCTTCTTTATTATCGTGTATTCCTTTCGTTCTGACAACACTTCAGTTGCGTAATCGTGGTCAAAGGACAGCCTTTTGCCCTCAAAGGTGATAGGCTTCTTCCAGGCGGCACGAATAACTTTTTCCTTCATTGTGAATTTAAGGAATTTTATGACAATGGATCTTGGAGTCGCGTTGTCCGGGGGCCTCGTGCCCAGGGCTCTATGCGCCCGCTCGATGCACAGATTCGTGTCGGGGGGGATGTCCTCACCCAGTTCAGTCTTGATAAGTTTCTCCACAGAGTTAACCATGGAGGTGCCCTCTGCTGTTTCTCTTACGCCGTACAGCCTGATGTTATTCCTGCGTGAGTGCCCTTCTAACTCTGTGACTTGAGCTTGTAGAGCGTGTTGTGTTTTCAGAAGGGAATTCACTGCATCTTTCGCATCCGTACTCCATGTCTCCATATCCCTGATGCGTTGCTCAGCTTCCTCGAGTCTTTCGTTTGTGAGGGCGATTTTCCCTGTTGCCTCCTCCAATTCTTGATGAACGTCAGCTCTCAGTTCGTTCAGCTGTTTCTTAATATCTGCCTGGTTTGAAAGTCAGTTAGTCGATTTGCAATATCAGTTTTGATTTCCGTCATCCGTTCTCTTATGGTGGTCATATTGCGGACTCTTGCCCTGTCATTGGCTTCGTAGCCATCTTCTACAGTGTTTATGCTTTCAATGGTGTCGTCCTCTCGATCAAAATTGTCCTTCTTAGTTCTTCTTTGTGACTTACCACGGCCCTTTTCCTTCCCCCCTTCCATCTTCAGATGTATTTAGGTCGATTTTAGTATCAGAAACTTTTTGAATTTGGGGGGTTTAGCTAACCGGCAGGGAGCAACTTACATGATCATCCTCGAGCTCGCGCCACCGGAAGTTCCCCCATAAAAATATTTTTATTATAACTTAAGCGAGTTTTGCTCCCTTTACTTTAGCTCCATTCACTGGAGCAGGTGCGACCAATCAGATTAATTGAGACTAGTGACAACATGACCACAGGCAGAAAGCCTGATACATGTATAGGTAATATAAGAAAATTATCTGTAGACTATATACAGTATAGGAATAATATAAAATAGTGAACATAACGTATAGACAGAGATAAGAGCTAAAATAGAGTATTAATGACATGCGTTTTTTCAACATTTTAAAAATACAACAGTATTCTGATAACTGATCATTTTGGTCACTATTACCACAGTGTGAAATTTTCATACTATTACATCCCTAACAGGTTAAGTGTTTAATTTAACTTATCCAAGTCCAGTCAACACCAAGCTTCTGTTGCTTAAATTTTGTTATATACCTGATAAAGCATTGGTGGTGGGCTCGAGACTTATCTGAAAGATGTTGTAAGTGACATTTCCAGCCACTAGATGTCACCCCTGAGCACAGTATCTCAGACCAAAGCAAATGCTTGTCTTGTTGACTCAATAAAGTTGGGGGGAAAAAAAGAAAATAATGTTCAACTGATCACACTGCTCACAAAATTCAGATCAAACTGTAAAATAAGGTCGTACTTTTCAAATATGAATCAGGATTTTGTTACTGTATTGCCTTGTTCTAGCTTAAAATGTTTTCCATATTTTACCATATTTTAATGTTATGTTTAGTTTAACCTAACTTGCGAGATGGTTTATTTCTCACAACCATTAAGGAAAATGTGGTTGGAAACTGCTTGGAAAAGAGCAGGCACAAAAAAAATATTTATAAGTGAATGCATGAACCATCTGTCTAGCACTTTCTGTCACTGGTGAACCTCAACCAATTAGATCAATACACCATGTGTCGTCTAACACAGTGAAAACAGACGTGGAAAGGACAGAGAGAGACACACATGCATTAACATGCACATTTGACCAAACCTTCTTCCAAAACAAAGAACAAAGAAACTTCAATCTTCTTTCTGGATGATGTAAATACAACAGATCTAAGTGTCCTTCATCATGCAATTTAATGCTGCTATCTGTGTCATTCTTAGTTTCTCGTTAAGTAGTTGTCTAAAGGTGGATTAATTTAGATATGAAAGCTAATTACTCTACTTGTGCCCTCTGTGGGTCCTGCTTGGATTTCATTTAGTTTCCCCTCTAGCTGTGTGTGTGTGTGTGTGTGTGTGTGTGTGTGTGTGTGTGTGTGTGTGTGATTTTCTTTTTAAAAGCAGTATGTTTGCAGTAATATCATACAATGGTTATGCCACATGAATTCTATATTGAAGGTGTCTTATTTAATAGTATTAAAAAAAAGATATTTTGAAACTGCTCTTAAGGGTAAAGCCACAAGTCAGAATGATCGTGGCATTGCACATTGTATTGTTCCATGTTGTCATTTGGTGTGTCAAACTATCCCCACACACTTTCAACAGTTATAATATACTTGAAGCAGGAAATGACTGGAGCAAAACATGAATTGTAAACTACAACATGATATCTTCTTTCATAAGGAGCAGAGAAAGGATTTCAACAGAAATGTGATTTCATTACATGTTCTATTAAAAGGACTACAGTTTAATATTGCATTTTAATCCCATTCCAAATTTGGGTACTCATTCATTCTTTGTAAGATTTGTCAACACTGAAGCATTTGAGGTCAAGCTCCAAAAACATTTGATACTATACTGCAGATTAGCGAATGTTGCCTTCTCTGTAACTCAACTGAGTGTCCTTGACTATGACATCATCAAGGTTATCAGATTTGTGAGACCTATTTCACTGACCTGACCTATGGTATTCAGTCTTTTCCAACAAGCCCTACTAGAGCACCTTTCCGACACTAAGATTTGTTTTTGTTTGTCTGAATGGAAACTAAGTAACAGTTTTGAAACCACCCATATAAAATTTATATAAACATAAGTGACCTTGGTAGTGCAACTTGGCAACTGAAACGTCACATCAACTTTTCCTATAAAATTTGATTTCTTTATAAAATATCTTGTCCAACTATGTGATGGTCAGACATCCTTAGTTATTCATCTAGTAGTGAGGATTTTTTTTTTGATGCATTACTATAACCCAGATCAAATGGGAAAAACTAACTTAATAAATTATTATCATTCTATAGTTACATGCCAAGAAAGTTTGGTTCCTCCAGAGATGAGCTGCTCCTCTGCTAACACTAACCTCCACCTGTTGCATTGTTTGGTCAATTAAATGTTACTGAGCCTCGGAAGAAGCCAAACCTTGATCCCGTGCCCTCCCTGATCTTTCCTTTTCAGCAGCTTTTGACCTAGTGTGAATTAGAGAGGGAGGGATGTCACAGCTTAGATGCCATCAGTGAGGAGGATTTGCAGGTTTTAAGTCTCTGCTCTTTGGCCTCCTCACAGTGGGACTTCCTGGGGGCATGGGGCTGCTCTGTGGCACAAAAGTTAGAACTGCCTACTGCAACAATGACACATTTAAGGCCTCCAAAGACATTGAACTTAAAGCAGCAAGCTGATCTCATAGTGACCGATGGGAAGTCATGCATTGAGAATGAGAGGATGCCCCAGAAAAGTGAATGAGTGAGGTGACATGCAGTTAATTTTTTATTATTTTTAATAATGTTTTGCATTTTTCTCAGTTCTTTCAAGAAGAATTAAACATTCTTACTTGCTTTCTTTTTGAGAGTGAGATGAGAGGATATTAATCTCATGTCTGTTGTGTAGAGGGAAACTAATCACCCAGCTTTTCCTTTTTTTAGGGGAGCGCCAAACCTCACAACCTCACAGTAATGAGACTCCAGGAAGCTGGACCCATTCACTGTCAAAAAGTAGTCCCAGGACTGCCCCTAATTTTTTTAAATATTTGTGTTTGTGAATGGATAAAACAAAAAAGATGTAACATATTATGTGGTGAGCTTAAGTGTTTTTTGTGAATTTTGGAGGGCGTACAGAGGATCACACTATTGTACCAGATCCCAGTGCCAAGCAATATCGACATGATCCCTCACTGACTTCCCACTGAGAAATAGCTCCAGCATGTAATCTACTCCTGCTTAAATGACATTATTATTATTATTACTACTAGTAGTACTACTACGACTAGTAGTAGTAGTAGTAGTAGTAGTAGTTGTTAAATAAATAGTATAATTTATGGGTCTTCACTGGCCCATATCACCAGGACAATGAAATTGAAAGGCTGCTGTCCACAGTGGTGCAATAATGGCTCCCTGTCCAATGGGAATTGAATTGAGGATAGCATCCCAGAGAAGCCTATTCTCTGGCCCAACTGGTTCCCCCACCCTATTCTTCAAACAACGCTATGATTGACAGCTCCCTTTCACACGTCTCTGACTGGCAAGGAAAGGGTTTAATTCCAAACTGTTTTGTAGCATGGCATGATAATGACTCAAACCCAAGCCCACGGTCTGAGATGGACCGACATGGTTTTATTGTCAAACAGGGAAAGGAGTTATTCTTTTTAAATAGGTTCTGGAGGATACTGAACATTTAGTTAGTGTTTAAAAGTCAAACGCTTTGTTGTTTTTGTTATTTTATCAAATTCATATGATGAGAAACACATTTGAGCAGTGATGTGATGCCCCACAATTTCTTATGTTATTTAATCATTTGATTAGACAAGAAGAATAGAACCAAAGATTTGATCTGTAAATTAAGGAAAGGAAATTTGTACTTTCTACCCCCCTACTATACAGTATAAAGTAGTTGAAAGTAGCTTCACTATGTCCCGTTACAACATATAAATGCTACTTACATAATAGTGCCCAAAAAATGATTATTCTATAATAAGTGATGATGGTACAAAGTCCTAAAAGGGGTCAATATGTACATTTTGCTGATAACTATTTACGCTTACTTTATGGTAACGAAATTTTCATTAAGATAATCAAGATAATGGAGAGCCCGTCAACATTGAAATGAAAAGGAAATCTGTCACAGTCACAGGAGGTTCTTAGCTGTGATTGAAATCCAAGTGTGTGTGTGTGTGTGTGTGTGCGTGTGTGTGTGTGTGTGTGTATGTGTGTGTGTGTGTGTGTGTAATGTAATCAGTATGTCTGGCCTGGAAGGAAACAGTCAATTCTGGTAAGAGGTCAGGGATATATCTGTATTGTTACAAAATCATACTACAAGTTGCACCCCAAGCCTCCCCTCTTTTTCCATGATCTGTACACATCCACCCCCACCCTGCCATCTTTTGACCAAAGAAGAAAGGGAAGATTTCCGTCTTTGATCATTGGAGGATGGAGAGGGGATGAATAGGCCAAAAAGAAGCAGCAGAAGCAGTGCGGTGGCTGAGAAGATGATCTGTTTACCCTGGACTTGGCTTCTGTTGGATGCCTCCTGCTTCTCCCATCTCCTCCACCATCCCCACCCTTCTCAGGAAACCAACACTCCCCTTTGGCCCTTTTCGCAACCCCTCCTCACCCTCTCACCTCCTGGACGGTTCTTCTTTTCACCCAGTCCTCTGGGGTGGTGGGAGCAGGGAACTGCACCTGTCTTGACCCGTCTAGACACCACCGCCTTGCTGTTTTGTCTTCAAAGGGGGGAAAGGAAGAGGATGGTGAAGCTTGGATATAGAGGTGGGGAGGGTATAAACAGAGGTTAAAAGTCAGAGTTGGAGGGTGAGGTTTGTTAGTGAAGATGGAGAAAACAGCGGAAACAAGAGGTCACCCTGCTGACCCACACAGAGCCTGTGGTGGAACACAGCTGACAGCGGGGCAACCCAGATTCTAAGGATCACAGTGGTTTGTAAAGGGTTTTATTTTTCTTCACCATCACATAATAAGGTTTGTGTTGCGTGGTCATCAAAAACATTTGGAAGCATATTTTTTAATATTTTTAGATTAAGAACACATTTCCAGCTGGGTTTTTGTGTGTTTAACCAATTTTTAGAGACATGCATTTTAGGTATTATAGAAAATATTGGGAAAATAAGAGGAATGTCATATGACAAAAGATCTAGTCCAGACAGAGGCTCAGGACATTGGTTCACTCACCACCAAACAGCTCAACATCTCTCTCCATGTTTGCCTCCTCTTTCTTGGTTGTGTGACTAGGTACCTCTTGCACGCTCAGAGGCACATCTCAGCGAGCTCCTGGATAGGGTGTGCAACAGCATGACCGACTACGCCCTCCATGTGGATCCTGACACCCAGCTCAAACAGTATATGAGGTTTGCTCCAAGGAGCAGTGAGGCGACCGTGGACTTCCCTGACATCAAAAACTTCCAGTTTAATGGACCTGAGGCATCCAATGCCCTGACATTCGCAGTGAGTGCAAAAGTGGATAATATAATAATATGTGATAGTAATCCATAATCATAACACACTAATTTACACGAATTTAGGAATAGTAGGTTTAAGGCACTTGCAGACCAAGACTGGTTTCCACCAGCTTAATCCATCACTAAGTTTGCGTGTAAAGTCCTTCCTAAGATCCTGTATAGAAGAAGTGGAGAACTCAAAAAGACAAACATTCAAGTCTCTTGGAGCTTTTACTACCTGAGTTTTAGAAAAGAGTTTGTTTTGTCAAAGTGTACACAGTGAAAATCACACTCCTGACTTCTGTGGTCGTCTTGTCATCTATGGTATCATCCTCACACACAGCATATCTATGGCAGCCCATCTCAACATCAAGTTTCAGGTCAGGTGTGCTTCACCTGTATCATGTGACTAAGGCACTGGCAGTGTTTTTTATGAATGGGACAAGCATTTGGATCATGTTTCTAGTTGCAGTATAACATGGAAAGGGCCTCGACTGTATTCACACACTATAACTAATCCAAAAGATTTTCACTTTTAGAATAAATACTTGTGTTAAATAACTTGTGTTTTGTGCAAATGCATGCAGATATTTCTGAACATACAAGTCTTATTGTTCTTGTACTTATTCTGTATATGGCATGGTCAATATAGCATCCACTGTATTAGCAATACATTTGTTTGTCTATATTGCCAGGTCACCCATGCAGAGGCCGTTTCTGACTTCACTGGGACTTGCCTTTTTGCCTGTTTAAGAAAATCATGTTTGGAATAGGACAAAGAACAGAGACCCAGTTCATTTTTTTCACCTTACTTTGATTTCTGTTTGTATCTCAAGATCATGAAGCAGGTTATCAACTTGATGAGTTAACCCAGGGTTTCCTTCAGCGCGTTCACATGAAAGAGGCGGAGTTTGCCGCATGTGGCCAATCAGAAACATGAACCCGTAAACCGGTATGAGAGCATCATATTTTACAAAGAGCAAACTGTAATATTAGAAAAATACGAAGAATCTAAACACATAATCTCGCTGAAATCAACAACTACAGCCGGACAAAAATCACTGACTGTGTGAATGTGTCAGTTAATAGACTATCAGCACAATATCCAAATAATATCACTAATATCAGTGCAGAGATATTAAAAAGAATAAGTGTGATGAAGAGTCTCAGCAGTAAATCAAAGTCCTTTAAACAAACGATCTTTCTTTATTCTTATAATGTCACAGCTCATCATTAGAGCATTTGACTAAAATTATGTTCATGTTTTACATTAAATTCATGTGTTCTTGTATTTTATTATGGGATGTGTAATCATATAGGCTATTTCAAGGGTCAATTTGCAGGTTCTTCTAGACAAAAGTCCAAATTCTGTCCAGGACTATATGATGAAATCACTGCAATAAAAATCCAATCAGATCTAGTTTCTAGCTCCACAATAAGTTGCGTCTTAACTTGCATAGCTCTGTTTACCCCTGGCCAATTCTATCTTTTGTACTTGTATTTTTCTCTTAGTGTGAAACCATTGTGGAAGAGCTGGAGGATGATATAATATCTCTGTTCAGCCAGGACATAGAGCATGTGCACAAGGAGTTATGCAACAGAATCTCAGGTATCACAGTATCCTCTTACAGTGGGAACACACGGGAGGCGGAGCACCATGAAGTTTCACAATTGGTCAAAACATGCACGAGCTTGAACACACCAGCGGCTTATTTCTCCACGCTAGTTGATAGGCATTTGTACTATTCTGTCCTTTTCTAATGACACATAGAGCTGATTGTGATAGTGCCCCCATGTGTCTACTGTTGCAGAGGATATACTGTAGGGGTTCGGAACACATAAAAGGTAAAGTCAAAAGCTGCAGGAAGGGTTTTCTGTTTCTGTGTGCATCATTTATACAGTTATCAGTGTGTTTTCTACCCACAGCATGCAGAGAAAATAGATCGGATGCCAAAGCTGTCATTGCAAGAGAGCAAGTGGACTGTGTACTGGGCGTGCACAGCCCAAATGATAAACATGGGTGCCAAAAAGAAGCAGACAACGCTTCAGGGCGCTTCCCTCTCTTGTGTGTCCCCACTGTTGTTGCCCACCAGACATGATGCAGCAACTTGTTTTGGGGGGAGGGGGGGGTTTGTTTTTGTTTCATACACCCAAGAGATGATCATGATGAATTCCTTAAACAGCAAATTCAATTTTGCTTTTTGTGTCACAAAACATAATATTTTAACATAGTGCTACATTTTCATTTTTCCATTTGTTAAGAAGTCATTAATTTCAGCACACTTGCTCATATTTTTGTCTCTCTGTTATTCATTTCAGACTACTGTAAAGACAGCAATCACCAAAACGAGGAATTATAGCATTTTATCTTATTTTAATGGAATGAAGGTGGAACCAGCGATTACCCAAAAGTCATTTTTTGACAAATACTGTAATTGATATTCTTTTGAAATAAAAGAAAAAATCTTGACAGACCATATGGTGCATGTTAGTTTTTGTCATAGGTTTGAAATTGATGCACATTTCTCCCAAATGTCAGACTACAACCTTGTGTTGCTGCCTCTTAGTTTTCTAAATAGTGACTGTTTTTTGTTTTTTTTGGAGGGGGTGGGGCTGTATAATATGTAGTATTATATGTAGTGCTATAACATTAGTCAACTAATCAATTTTCTAGCAAAAATATCAAAAAATTTGTTGGCTCCAGTTTCTCCAAATGTTCACTTTTCTTTGTTTCATTGTTGTTGAATGTGAGAAGCATGTTTCACTTCTGAAGTTGTATACATGAAAGCATTTCGCCTCAATATGCTAAAGGTTGCAGGGGAAGCTTGTTTGCATCATACTGAGGCTTTTCTCAGTATATTCTTATACTACTGAAAAAGTTTCTTCATTGGGTTTAATTGGTTGGCGTAGTACTGAAAAGATAAGGTCAAGGTTGGATTCAGGTCACTTTTTCATGAGATGCCAAACTAAGTCTGTAGGTACAGTACGTCTCAATTCACTCATTTTCGCCTTCTCGACTCCTCGCTCCTCCGTCCTCCGCTTGTGACCCATGTTATGGCTGTGTGTGTGTGGATGTGTGTTTTGTTCTGTTTGTCCTTTTTCCTTCTCCATACCTCTAGCTCTGCCCAGGTGA
>JBCAUF010000036.1:39418-50189 GCA_038406115.1 Haemulon aurolineatum
CATGGCAGCAGCGACATGCTGACGTGGTTAGAGAACATTTTAATTGTAGATCTGTGATGGGATGTGAATTCCTCTATTCTGCATGAAAGTTGACACACCCATCCACCATCCTGACACTCCTGCTTTCTACCTCACTATAAAGGACGCACTGTTCTGCACTGACACTGAGCATTGACACTGAGCATTGACTTGGCACGTAAAGGCTACATAAGGAGTACAATGTTTCAATATGGATGTAATTCTGAGGATTTTGGGCAGCAAATTAGATTGTTCTGCCTCCAGAAGTAGCTCTGTTTTCTGGGAAATAATTGAAGAATTAACTCATCTAATCTGAATACTTATTATTGAGCAGAGCACAACTTTCCAATCATATGCTGCCATAACTGACTTATTTATCACTATAGCCAATGAGAATAAATTAATATATGCCATATCTAGGTTTATCAATTACTTTAGGACGTGTACTTACTGAACTCTCAGAGAGGGTATGACAATGGTTTGACTACATGTTAATTTTTTGGAAAGTGTGATTTTGTGTATTTTGTATCCTTGTGTATTTATTGCATAAAGTTTGGTCACTGAGCTGCAACATTAATTTGTATTTTAACAAGATTAAAATATATTTGTCCTGGAGATTAGCATAGTTAAGTCTCCCTCTTTTTTTTGGCTTTTGGGGCTGCCACAGCAGGCTTTGATCAGTGTAGCGCGGCAAGGCCCTGGCTTGGCCTGGCCATCCGAGGCCTGGGTGTGAAATTGGTCTGATGTCATCCCCCATTCTCCACCTTCACCAGCTTTTAGCAGTAGTAATTATATTTCCGCCACAAAGCCCCCGTCCCCTTCATTCCATATTCCAAGTTTGACTGGGAAGCATTTAAAGAACTATGGCTAAATTACTCAGTGGGGGGAAGGGGGACTGGATGGGCTGTCTTTTGTCTGACATAAACACAGGGGACATCAATACTTTGTGATGTGTACTTTTCTTTTCTTTGCTCTCCTGCCCTTTGCCTCTGCCTGTTGGAGAGGTTAAGTTTATGACAAGGGGATGGATGAACTGAGGGTAAGCAATTCTCTACCTCTAGCCAGAAAACGAGAGGATCTGTTGCTGAAATGTTACCAGAGACCAAATATAAACATCTGACTTGTGTCTAAACAAGCCAATAAGACATTTGTGCTCGATTTTACTTAAATTGCTCTTTTTTTGAAAAACTCATATTTAAAACTCCAGATCAAGTGCAGCATGACAAGAGCATACAGATGAATTGTGTCCCGTGTTAGCGGTATATAGAGGCGGAGACAGCTGTGTTTGTCTGTTATTGCTGTTTGGATTTTATTTGCACTACAAACTTACGTACTTCTATTGAATGTTGTTTCTGTGCTTATTCTATGTTCCAAATGGTGCTCCAAAGCCCTGAGTGTGGAATTTCATTCAAGAATGTGTTAGCACTTTGTGAAATCTTGACTCATTTGCTGATTAAGACATTTAGGCTATTAATGCCTGTGAATACTCTCAATCATCCATGGGTATCTCAAGGAAATCAAATTGATGCAACTGGACTTGGTCATGTGCCTTTGAAGACATTTCATCTCTCATCCAAGAGGCTTCATCAGCTTCATCATGCTCAACTGATTAGGCTGGGCTAGTCTGACTAGCTGGTGTGGAGATCCAAGTATTTAACCTCTGTGGAGGCTTTCACAAGGCCAGTGATGTCATTGGATCGTTAGTGCTCTATATGATAATGACAGTTGTTAAAGTGACAGTTGTTGGCTATGGTAAAGAGCTGTTTTTGACTTTGTTAGTGCTCTATTGTGTTGAACAGTTGTTGGAGTCACATGAGGCCATTTGTGAATGGCTGTTGTTAGTTATTTAGGTAGTTAGTTATTGTAAGTTGGAGATAGGTGGATAAGGACTTGCAACAATTGCTTTTTTTCAGACACAATGAACACGTTATACCTTCCTTGACTGCATAGCCATGACAGTCAGCTTGACATAAATTTTGTTATCTGCCCCATGTACTCATGGACCACATGCACTGGCAAATATTTGACCACATCAGCCTCAAATACCCACTTGAATACAAAACAAAAAAATAAGCAAAATTAATCACTGATCAGTCAACATATGCACTTTTTAATTTTAGAACCTGCTAAGAGTTTGTCACATTCTTGGTCTTGGCTGTGGCCTCCTCTTTTTACTCCTGCACTCCACTGGAATAAGCCTACTGCTCATCAGTCACCTACTCATCTTCTTCATTTGGCAATGGTGCATTGTTAATGTTTTAATTGCAGCTAGCATAATTTTTTATGGCAATGGCAACTGTCATGTTAATTTTGACAATTAAATAGGTTAAAGTGTAAAACAAGGGATCAGCCTTTTTTTTACCTTTTCTGCTGCACATTTTTTCCTATATTCACTTAATTTCTGTTTTTGATTTGCATTATGTTCTGTCTATCCTTATGTCATTTTATGATTCCCACTTAACCTTCCGACCTGACTTTGATGGACGGCACTACTTGAAGGCATGTAGGGAGGTAAGAATGTATGGTACCACTTCCTGTTCCTTCATCATAAGTTTGGGCCCAATCAGATGAACTGCTCCAACATGAAGTGGGCTGTGGCCAGCAGGTCTTTTGTTTTTTCACACAATGTTAGTGGTGGTCTTGCAGACCAGTAGGTGGTCGACCCATCTGGCAGTTGCCAGAATTACCAGATTGGTAGTCTGAGCCCAGTGTGGAAGTTTGGGTGGTAGATAGGGATATAGCACATTGAACTCTTATGTGATCGACCAGAGCACACGTCCATACCAGACTTTCAATTTTCAGTCACAGTCTTTCACTTACCTTAACCATAGTAGAGCAGAATGAAAATCAGCTTTATTGGCGAAGTATGTGAACACAACCATGAATTTGACTTTGGTTTTTCTTTTCCCTCAATGCACTTACATAAACATAAACATTCAAACATTCTTTCATCTGGAAAAAAACAAACAAACAAAAAGCATTGAGAAGTTAAGGAATGGTGTAAAAATAGATAAATAAAAGTGGTCAGAGGTCTAGTCTATTATAAATATATATCTTAAATATGTTATTTACAGTGTAAGGATTTATGTTGTCAATTGTGTACATCAAGCAGAATACTGTGCAGGATAAGTCATGTTAAAGTGCATATTAGTCTGTAAAGATGCAGTTGTTGCAACATTGGCAACCAGGGAACAAAAAATAGATTTAGCACAAATGGTGTGATCATGTTTTTAATAATTTGGAAAGTTGAGGTTTTTCAACTAGACCCATCATAACAACAAATTTGAGAAATGTTTAGACAGAATATAATTGATTTGTAATATAACAGATCGGAGTCATGATAAACGCAAGTGAAAGTCCTCTCATTAGATACTTTGAAATATCCATGTCCACAGTGAGAACCAGTACAGAAAAAGATGTCCATCTCTCAGCATTTCTAGGATATAGTGTTGTCACCTGCTGTTTTTTGCATTGACACCTAAAGTATTTTGACCTTCATCCAGGTTTTGCTGCCATTGGACCACCACCCACCACCACTGCCCCCCACCTTTCTCCTACAAGCCTGACACCCCCTTTCAACTGACAGCCCCACACTGTGCATAGAAACCCATCTTGTAGCTTTTCCCCCTTTCCGCACCCAAGTCAAGAGTAGTTCAGCTCATCAAGTCAGCGACCGTTGGGCATTACTTCCACATACAAGCAAGCTAAGAAAGAGTATGGAGATGAGGGCTCCTGCTGCCATTCACTGAGCTCAGGTCAATGCTGCCGCTGCCAGTGGACATGTCGCAGACAACTCTCTGGCTATTTGTTGATCCCCCAATGCTTTCCATATTTCTACCTCCCTCTCTGTTTGTTTATTTTACTGTTTCTGATTTTCAGGTAAACAGCACAAATATGGCCAGATATGTGTCTGAGATTTCAGTTATTTTAATCATGTAGATGCAGCCTTGTAATCCTGAAAATCACAAGGCAAAGAGGGTTAACTTACATTGAGTACATCACTTTGGCACTATACTCTCTGTAAGACAGAAATTATATTCAGGCCAAATTAACTTTTCTGGAAGATGGCTCTTTTTAACATGAAGAACAACTTCAGCACTTTAAATTATATAACATTAGACTTAATACATTTTGCTGTGTTGAACTTTAGCTAGGATATAGTCCTCATGCAAACTAAAAATTCTAATAAAATTTTTAACATTGTCATAACACTCATGTTCAGCTAATCAAGTAAATAATCCAGATAGAAATGACAGGGTATGTGGATAAAATACAAAAAAATGTGCCAGTGTGTGCAGACTATAAGTGTCCTCCATGTTGTGTTTGCATCCACTGTTTTCTCATTGTTATGCTAATTAGTCATTGTCAAAATATTTCATAAAACCACCCACAAATCATCTTCAACAGCAAAATACAATAATCAATTGAACGTTGTGTGTTTTGTTTTTACTTGTTTTTAGAACAGTTTTTTCTCTGATGTGTTTGTGGGTTATAAAATAAAATAATCTTCTGAAGAGTTTATTTTGTGTTGCTGTCTTTTATTTACCACCACACCATGATATAAATTATTTACATGTAGGATCATATAAAAAGAGAACTTATGCTGGTGGGACATGACTGAACGTCTTCATTAAAAATCCTGATGTCATAACTTCAGTATAGAAAACACAGTTGCTCTTTCTTTATAACACTGTCTGTAAATAGGATATGTTTAGGTCGTATTTATAACCAACTTTTAAGGCAGAAGCTTATTCAGGTTTGTAGCCTTATGAAACGCAAGAAAACGGATTCCCTGTAATACAGTAGAGAAAGTAATAATAATAATAATAATAATAATAATAATAATAATAATAATAATAATAAACATTCACAGCATCCACTATTTGGTTTGGATCCACGTAGACCCAACAAAGGCCTGCAGGTGTGGCATTCAAACGGGAAAGTTACTGCAGGCAAAATAAGTTATTTAACAGTTTGAAAGCCATACGCCATAGCCCACATGGCGATAGATGTTCATTGTATTATAAATAATTAAAAAAAAGATCTTCGTTAACAACAACAAAACACGTTGCCTATTTTCTTCAACATTCGTTAAAGTAGGCCTACATTATGGCCTATTGTTCTTCTCATCAGACAGTCGGAGATGAGAGAACGTCCCATGATGATGAAAGCCTGGCTTTTGGACATAGGCAAAGGTTGCGTTTAGAAAATATCGAATGTGCTGATAATTCAGATGGATATTTCAAATAAATGTGTTCTACGTCTTAGTAGAAAAAAAATAGCCTATCGTGTATAATCTCGAAGAAATCAATCAGATTTTAAATTCAAGATGAACGAGCTATTCTGTACAGTTGCATGTGGGTTTATTTCCAATATACACATCTGTGAAGACTGATTTGGTGATAAAGTAGGCTACTGTCCATCCGACATCTTATACAAAGCAGAACTTTAATTCCACATATAGCCTAAATTGTATGGTACATTACCAAGTTTCGGTGCGTCCTTAAAAGGGTGTAACAGGCTACTTTCACACCAAAACAACCAGACGTAAGGTAGGCTGAACCTTCTCTGGCACAGTGTGCCGCTAAAGAATGAAGAAGAAAATAGAAACAGAGCCAATAAAATCAAAGACAAATTGACACGGACAACACAAAGAAGGCATTTTGCTCGAATACACAGTTCCCAGAATGTAGCAGAAATAATCTTTGGATTTCAGCATAGTTTTCATAATCAATAAAAGTCATCAGATACAACAGTTCATTCTAACGGGACACGAGGCTGTCCACGTCGAGTCCACGCATACTCCTCCAAAACATGAAAATCATTTTGACTACTTGTCCAATCTGAGTTTACTTAATGCTCAGTGTAACAGTGTTCAAAGCAGATGTGGATCACATGTCGACACAAGTCTGGTAAACACCCGTCCACAATTTATTGTTAAGAAGTGTCCACCTCTTTTGACCTCGTTTTGTCCCTCACACTCGACCCGATGGTGATACATTAGCCCACACGAGTCTCAGAATATGAGATTCTTTGTATTTCTTCACAGGAAAAAATAGAAGTCTATAAGAAGAAGGCTAACTTTTGTGTCTGAGTGGCCTGTTATCAAGATCGCGGGGACAAAGCAGACATTAATTGCAATTAATTTCGATGTTAACCTTTTTCCATATAGTCCTTACATTATTTATTCATTTTTTCCGTCCATCATTTTTATTCTCTAAGGTTTCATTTTGAACGTAGCTGAATGAAATAAGGATGACTTACTGCCTCAACTCGTAAATTGTA
Source organism: Haemulon aurolineatum (assembly GCA_038406115.1). Lineage (NCBI taxonomy): Eukaryota > Metazoa > Chordata > Actinopteri > Lutjaniformes > Haemulidae > Haemulon > Haemulon aurolineatum. The sequence continues at coordinate 45,722 of JBCAUF010000036.1, forward strand.
TGACAAATGTTTTTATCAGTGCCATTCAAATAAGCTACTCTTTTCTCTTTTCTCAATGAATCATCGCTATAATTTTGAAATGTGGTTCATCATCTCCCAAAAACGAAATGCCATTTTGGCAGCCAAGGAATTCTTAACAGATGTTCAAACCAAAACGTAGGGGGAAGTAGGCTACGCTTAAAGATTAATAGTCTTAAGTGTAGCAAGCATCCAAGCATCCATGGCTATTTTAATTCGGATCTCTGAATGCGCTCAGACTGCTTTTTGGAGGTTGGAACAAGTGCATGGAAATCTCTAACTTGTGGATGTGACATGGATGCAACACTATCTTTGTCCTGAATCGAACACCTCCTATAACTACAGCCCTGAGGACTCCCAGCCAACACACTCACACATATAGGCAACTGTCTTATTCACACTCAAATTGATCAACAAAATTTCACACCATTATCTGTGGTTGAGTTTTAAATATAAATGCTGGTACTGAGGTTATTTTATTGCATGGAGAACCCCCTCTCCACGTGTCCCTTTAGTCGCTGTCCGACTTCGCGTCCTTTGCCGTGGAGTGGTTATACAGCCCCTGCGCCATGAGATGCAGAGCCAGCGAGTTTTTATTCCCGGTGGTTTTCTTGACTTTTGCACGTTTGTTCTGAAACCATATTTTGATCTGAGACTCGTTAAGGCCAAGTTCCTGGGCCAGACTCTGTCTCCGCTGCTCGGTCAGATACCGGTTCCCCTGGAACTCAGCTTTTAACCGGTGGAGCTGCTCTGCGGTGAAGGCCGTCCGCGGCCGTTTGTCCTCGTTACTCAGGGTCGGCATCTTCTTTGGTTTGCGGGATCTGGGCCCTTAGGCGGGGTGAAAACAAAAATAGCTGTTAGTAAATTTTGTAAAAATGCCGGGTAGGTTATAAAAATGGATAGGCCTACTGCTTTTAAAAATCGTCCTGATAGGCCGAGTTCGAGTTATTTTCTAAATGTGGCCTGCCTGGATTTGTGAAGTGTGTCATGCGTTAGACAAACGTAGTAAATTATCTAAATGTGTAAGCTGAACGTAAGAGGTAATATTTAAGTCCTAAAGCATCTCTGGGCGTTTTGAAGTAAACACTTGCATTTGGGTTAGGTTCATAGCTTCATGTCCTCCAGCACTGCTGCAACAGACTTTAGTGAGAACGGGGGAGGAGGAGGGTGCAGATGGGGGTGGGGTTAAGAAATGATGGAGGATGGGAGTTGGGCGCCTCTTTCCCTCCCTGTTACCATGGGAACTCTTTTTAAAGTAGTCTCCCAAAAAAGCAGTAACACATTTTGTTTCTATGATAATATTTAGGCGGTTCTCTCATAACAAATTCGAAAGGCAAACAATCGAGAATAGATGGAAAAAACAGTTTTAGCTTTGATAGGCCTATGTGAAGTGTAAAAATTAATTAAGCCTACATCAATTGTGTTATCCAACAATAACTTAAGCCTACATACTCATTAGTCCCCTAAACTGAAGGGCTACTTTTGTTTTCTGTACAATTAGCCTAACTATTATCATACATTCTAAAATTATACAGATCCCTATAATGAAACTATTTACTATTTTCTTATAAGGTTCGTTCGATTGGCCTAATAATGCCGGGAAAAGCTGCAGCCTCCCTGACCTCTTTAAAGATCCTTTGTGGTCATTTCCATAAGCTTGAGCCTCGACCTCGATGGAAACTTTTTTTGTGTTGGTGTAGGCTACAACAATAAAATAACAATTTTTTTCATTGTTTCGGCGTTGGTCTGAGCTTTTTTAAAATATTACCTCTACAGATCGCGAAGTATTTTTCTTTGCTTGACATCTATATTTTTAGAACAACAATGTTTAGGCGTTTCAACATCATGACAAAGGAAAGGTCCGAGTTGTGTCGTGCATCTATGTTTAAAATAGCCTGCCCCACAGGAAACCATTCACTTTATTGACAAATATGGAACAATATTTAACTCTCTTGCTGTGATAAAGTAGCTTTGTTCAAAATAGAGCGATGCTCCAATAAAAGAAAATGCTCTTCGTCTGTATAGCAAAATCTTTAATATCTGATCAGTTCATCACCAAACATGGAAATTAAGTCCAAAATTACATTTTTTTTATCTCGCCATGAAGGGAAAGGAATTCCCGGATCTGCTGATCAGCATTTCACGTAGAAATTTTGGACATACGGCCCTCACTTTTTAAGACCCCCCACTCCCGCCCCACACACACACCCAACACACACACACACACACACACACACACAAATATGCTAATGGTATATCAACAAAGAAGACTGAGGAACAATGGCAATAAACTTGGTTTTACTTAATTTCTCTAGGCTATATTTTTAAGTTAACTTTTAACTTAATTTCCATGATACTTTTCGAAGGCGCACTGCGGTGCTGTACACTTTAACGTTATTCTTCTTTAACGGATCGAATTCCATACAGAGCAACTCGAATTAGTTTCAATATGGATTTAAAGCAGCCCCGTTTATTTTATGCTGAATAGGCTGTTTCTGTCTAAGAATCACTGTCATTTGCATATTGAAACTAGGCTATAAAAAATGAGGACGTGAGGTATTGGCCTACAGCTTATAAAAAATATTAGTTATGGTGGAGCAATAATGGTTTGTCAATTGTTGCAAGTGATTTGGTTTCCTTCGTGGGACTGGGGGTCGGGCAGCTCAGATAATGAAATGTTTCTCTCTTTTTTCTAAGAAGCTTCCATGAGTTTTAAAATGATTTAGTGAGAGCTTTTTTTCACTCTCTGTGTAATATGAGTCTGTCTAAACAATTCAGCCATTTTTTAACTGATGAGGAAATGAAGTTGTCTATCCTCTAGGTCTGCAGTTATTCTCTTTTTTCTTTTCTTTTTTCAAGTGGCTGAGCAATGTCCACCAACCTGATGACGGACGGTCTGAGTAGCGGGTACAGTAAACCCAGGCCGGCCACAGCATAGGCTTGGCCGCACTGGTTGAGTTGGCCTGGGAGCTCCGGCAGCGCTCCCCGCCGCCCCCCCGGGTCTTCACAGCCACATCACCGGCAATCAGGTCGGGTCTCCTGGCCTCGGTGTGCGGCTGCCTGTCATCGGATGCTCGAAAGTCCTCCTCTTCGCCACCTCCTGCTCTGTTCTGCTGCAGGTTGCCAGTTTTGGAAGACTTCCTCCCTGTCAGCTCTTCTCTTCGTGTGATCACTCCCAGACTGTCTCCCTCCAAAGTTCCGTCCTTTATCTTTCTCCCGAAGTCCGGTCTTAAAATGTTATCGATATAAAAGTTGGTGATCCCATGGGACTGCTGGTTCGCAGGTGGCTGGAGGGAAGGCAGCATGGCCCGATTGGACTCCTCGTCTGAGTCCCCTGGGCGCTCAGGGTCTCGTTGAGCATTTTCTTCCATATTGATGAAGCCTGATCACCTTCAGTCCCTCTCTCTGCGCGCCCTTATACAAAGTGGAGAACTATCCTATTTCCAATTTCCTGTCGGGTCTCTCTCACTTTCTAATCAATTAGGCCTACTCCTTTATTTTTCAATCAAAAAACAAAACGGCAATGATCAAAACGAATTCAGTAGGCTCGTTGATATTGTTGCTGAGAAAACGTGCCTGTTATGATTCTGACAAAGAAAAATCATCCTTCGTTTTCTGGTAAGAGCCTACTCCTCATGGCTGGACTCAAACGCATCAATGTTTTGTATCAAAATAGTTTTTTGAAAAAAAAAAGGTTAAAGAAACTACAGTCTGTTAAATATTCCCGACTCCTTGCACACAATTAGCCCTATTGATGTTTCCAGCAGCACTAAACTACCCTGATGAAGACGCCGCTCAAATAGGCTACTTTCACCACAGATTTTGGTCCTCATTTTTGATTGGCTGCCAGACGCTGCTATGACGTTGAACTATGGGCCTCTCAGACACGTGCCTCGGACCAATAGGGCTGGAGAGCTGGCGTCATGTGAGGCTCCGGGAATTCTCTGGATGAGCGAATTAATCAACTCAATTTATGATGCATTCAGGTTACAGCCGACAAAAATGTTCGGCCTACTTGAACATTTAAAGACACAAACTGAACATGTAATAGGCTACTATGGCAAAATCACATTCAGCCCAGCTTTCTGGCTGTAAATACTTGCCTAAAATAATCCCTGCTCACTTCAAATCATCACTTAGGCTACTCTTCATGTTATTTAAGACAATAATGTAACACTGCATCCTTCAGGCTTATTTGTTATAGCCTAACTATAGCCTGGAAATAATGAATACAATATTCTAATGGAAGTGAACATGGTTATGTTTCAAAGTTGTTTTCATAACTGGCCAGCAGCGACAGAATCATAGCCTACCTACTAAGATAAACAGTAGTCATTTCAAGTTTATCAAATCAAATGTTATTTGTATAGCCCAAATACACAAAACACATTTTGCCTCGGAGGGCTTTACAATCTGTACAGTGAGCGACACCCTCTGTCCTTAGACCCTC
>JBCAUF010000036.1:109453-130016 GCA_038406115.1 Haemulon aurolineatum
CGAGATGCACGTAAATTTCCGTCTGCGAACAGTTTACACACAAATTCGTTCTGCTCACGTTTCATGAATGAGGCCCATTCTGTGGGCCTTCAAAGTAAACCTCAGACAGGCTCTTTCCATTTCCAATACGTCAACCCCCTCTACTGACTTAGAGTGTGAAGTGCAGTGAGTGCATGCAGCCAGAGGCAGCTGGAAGGGACACATCAAAAGCTTAAACGGAAATATTTGTAAAAAAAAAATCAACCATTTGACTTATCTGTATGCCGTTTGGCCCTCTTAATCACTCCTCTACAGGGAACATTTCGTGTAATTTCTGTAGCATTTGAACCTATGGTTATGGAAATATAGATACTTTATGAAATGTCATCATTTTTGAAAGTGACATTCTACAAAATAGACCAGCTTACGAAAGTTGCATCTCACTTCAGTGAACACACTGATCAACTATTTAGCTCTCTACGATGTTACTGTGAATTTATAGTGATTTAAATTCATCAACTTCCTGTGTGACGCTCAGCAGTGCCGCCACGCTCACACCATGAGATGTAGGCTCACAGGGATGCATCATCAAGGTCTTTCCACCAGTATTACTGTCATTGAGTATGATTTGATCAACCAGCTTGGAAATAGACATCAAAACATAAAATGTCACTTCCTGTTGCCAGCGACTAAAATGGAATTTTGATGCACAGATATTTTCTGGGCGAGACTCTCATTATACATGTGAAATTTTGAAGACAGCTGAGTTATAGAAATTGTTATAACTCATGTACAGTTGAGTTATGACAATTTCTTGTGCTGTGGCAAAGGAATGAAATCTAAAGCGCTGCCACAGGCACGCCCCTTGACGAAAACTCACGGTCGGTCATGCATCATCAAGGTCAGAAAACTGGATCAACCAGCTCTGAAAACATCAAAGCATAAAACATGTAATTTCCTGTTGCCAGCAGGGGGCGCTGTGACTATAACTGAATGTTAATGTTAGGATGTCTTCAAGGCGGGACACTCATCATACAAGTGAAGTTTTGAGCAGATTCGATCATGTACAGCTGAGATATAGAAACTTCTTGTTCCATGACAAATGACCAGCAGCACTGTCACGGCCACGCCTCTTGATGTTGGGTCTAGGGCATTGCTGTAAGAGACTTTTTTGTGCACCTGGACATGATACACATGCTTCCCAAATTTCATACCTGTAGGTGAAACCTGGCCTAGGGGCTGTACTTAAGGTGGTACCGTAAAGTCATTTTGCGATTGCGATTTTTTTTGGCAAAGAAAGAAAAAAAGAAAGACTAGAACTGCAAGCAGTTATGAACGGGGCCGTCCCCGCGCCATCTCATCCCCTGCGCACCTCTGAGCCCACAGCTGCGGGCCCCTCGGGACATTGGGCTCGGGGCGAACCTTGGGACTCGAGCAGACGGCGAAAAGCTTAATGTGTGGCGATTTGGATTTGTTCTAATAAATCCCGCCTACTTTGATCACGGGACTGATCCCAAATCACGCTCACCAAATTTTGTGCTAGTCTGAGCAACTTGTCTGAAATTTTATCTTTCTGGGTTTTCCCACACACGATGTGGGAGTTATAAGCCAAAAGGTGTTGTCCTTGGTTATAGCGCCCCCTGTAGGCGGACATGTATCCTTTTTTTTTTTTTCTGGGGTACGCGCAGGGGTCTGGGTCAACCCTCCAAATTGCAACTCCCTCCCTTGCACGGTTGAGCCTGCAGCATTGCATTCATCAATGGAAAAATGAAAACAATAAAAACATGAGCAAAAACAATAGGGTTCTTGCTGCTTGTGCAAACACGTTCCCCAGCCCCCGAGGGCTTGACCCCCTAAATGAGAAATTCCTTCAATTTCAAGAGGGCTTTGCAGCAGTCGCTGCTCAGGCTCTAAATATAAATATATATGCTGCTGTCCTCATCAGTTATTGGCATTTGTTGAAGTGACCATCACAGTGGACATGTGTTTGTTGCTGATGTTACTGTAAAGTCACAAAGAACCTATTAAAGAAGACTGATTTTGTGTGTACTACATTACTACTCAAAATAAACAAAGAGTGCGGCATGGGGACCAGACGGTCACTGGTTTGAATCCAATTCGAAGCAAGATTTACTATTAAATAAAAATGGAACATTATGAGACAGAATTGTTTGAGGCAAATGCAAAGGTGGGACTACATTCCAGATGTGGCTGCTGGATCTGGTGATTTCACGTCGATGATACTCCAGGTGAAACCTAGTAACTATGGCACTGTCTCCCAGTGGTTTACTCAAGAAAGTAGTTCCGAGTATTTGCTTCATGTATCGTAATGTTACATAATAATAGGTTATTATTTCATAATATGCGTAGTGAACGTGCAGGTCACAACTTGTCCATGAGATCGTTTTGGAGTTGTTGGATTGTGTTTGATGAGTTTTGAGGGAAACCCAGAAAAATACTGTTTGCCTCTGTAGCCTTAGCTGAGCAACTCACGAATCTGCCCCACCGACAGTCCCAGCCCCTGGAGTGGAGTTATACATTATTGGCGCTGAGAAGCAACGGCAGCCCTCCCCGCGTCAACTGAAAGATCTGCACGGAACCCCCCTCAGAATTCTGAGATAAAAGTCAGAATGGGCTTTATGCACAGCTCCACTATTTCCTGAATTTAAGCCAGTTCCTTTGCTTCCTGTCATACATTATTGGTCAGACACACCTGGATTAATCAGTTTGTCCGATAATGTAAGACAGGAAATAAAGGAACTGACTTAAATTCAGGAAGTAGTGGAGCTGGGCATAAAGCCTATTCTGAGAAAAAAGTAAGAATTTTGAGTTTCAAGTCAAAACTCACTTTTTTCCCCCAGAGTGCAGTGCCCCCTAAGTGCATGTTGTGTTTTATTTTGGGTGTTTTATTTTATTTCTGTACACGACTTCCTGTCCCACACAATCAGCTCTGTGCGGAAATGCTGTGTTGTGTCTCCAGCGTCTGTCAAAAATAGAAGCTCTGCGTATCTGCTGCGGAGGCTCCGGAACACAGTTCAGCCGCAACCGCAAAATCGAACCGTGACGCTAAAGTATTGAACCAAACGGAAACGTGCATTTTGTGTATCGTCGCACCCCTAATACATATACTGTATATTATTAGAACATTTGTATAACCCACCATTATATACACTATCACTACTGTTAACCACTGCTACAGTTACTGGCCCAGTAAGAAGAGGTTTTTCATATTCTTGTTTTTCTTTTCTGCCCTACTTTTGAGGGCCTGAACATGCACAAAAACTCACAAAAATTTCCTGAAATGGACTGGAGAATGACTGGAGAGTGCCCTAAGCAGTGGCCCCAGCTGCAGGTTCGAGACAAAATTCTGAAACTTTGTATACATATATCATGTCAGACGCACAAAAAAGTCTCTGGCTCTGAATTCCTAAACCCTACGGGAAGTCAGCTGTTTTGACTCAAATATTTGATGCTATTTTTTCCATATCTCATTCAAAATGAGTATCTCAGAGATGATTCGTCAGACGTTTTGCTGTGTATTGTTAAGGAGTTTGTGAAAAAAAAGTTGTTTGCCCGTTATCCCAAAACGGGCCAATAGACCTTGTGCACAGCCATATTCCGGGGCACTGCTCTGTGGCTGCCCTGCGGCATTTCACATTGGCATCGCAAAGTTTTTGTTCGTCTCTTTGAGTGGATATGTCAGTTTGTATGCTTCGTGCGTCCTGTAACTAAAAAGCAACTATGGATCCTGCACTATGGTGGACGATCTGCCTGTTTTGGGGATTTTTAAACATTTATTTCATTCAAGAATTTAACGGCAACGCTGCTGGCGGCCTGTGAAATCCACTCCTACAGCAGAGAGACCCTCTTGCTGCAACAAAAAAAAAAGTCAAACTATGTGTGAATGTTGTCTATTGTGTTGTTTTCTTATCTTTGCTGGGGTTTTTTTAGATGAAATGCCACTTGTATCATCTGCTGCAACTCAATTTCCCTATGGGGACAAATAAAAGCTACTACTACTACTATTACTATATTGACATGAAATAGTAGCGTGAACACAGGTGTTACCAATGATATTAATTATGGTTTTGTTCTATTTAGCGTAGCAGAGCCTTTACAGTGATACAACATGCATGACAGCAGAATCCTGACTCTGACCTCAGAGGAACAGAACCTTAATTAATATAATTGGTGACACCTGTGTATATTTTTGTTGAAGCAAATAATGTCTCACCCTTCCATATATAGTAAACTGCACCTCCCTCCCCCTTCCCCCTTCTCTGGATGCAGCAAGGTAAGTTAGAAAGCCCAGAGATCTCTCACTTCACACTGTAAGTCAGTAGAGGGGGCTGACACTGTGGAGATGGGTACGGTGAGCAAATCATGTGTTCATCTACATGATCTTCATCTGATGTGTGTATGTTAAATAAAGCATGACATAATATAAGTCATGTATGCATATAGGTGCCTTGTGTCACAAATCTGATTTATAGGATTTCAAAATTAATCTACACTTCATCGAGAAAAAATCCTTTCATCTGCTTCAAAATGAGCAACTTCATAACCTGTCTTTTAAGTGACATGGCTTTTGTGCCACATTAACTTAGAAGAAATGTCATGGTGAATCAGCACTGTACATATTGAAGGAACATCTTTTTATCTGATTGTTACACAGCTGTTTAGGTTCAAAGTCAGGCAAAGTGATGAAATGCGTAACACACTTTCAGACCACTAAAACGTCCTTTTTGAGACTGCGACTGATCTGTTTTGTACATGTGACATCGATTGGATGTCTGTCTGTCCTGGGAGAGAGATCTCTCTCTGTGGCACATCCTGAGGCTTCTTCCACCTTTTTTTCCTGTTAAAAGGGGTTTTTGTGATCAAGTTTTTCCTCACTCAAACCAAAGGTCTAAGGACAGAGGGTGTCGCTCCCTGTACAGATAGGAAAGCCCCCCAAGGTAACCTGTGTGCTATGATGCTAAAGAGGGATGGCAGAAATTATGCAGGGAGCAGCAACTACTGTATATTAAGAGGCCTTCTGAACTGAACAATCACTAAATGTAAAGGATATGAGTCATAGTTGAGTTTCTGGGTGAGAACTCCTGTCAAGATGAACTCAGCATTGTGGACATCTGGACAACAGAGACAGCATACAGCATCAGTAACACAACTTGATTAGTTGTTCTAATGGAATATCATGGTTTACAAGTTCAGCTGGTGTTGCTGGTCACGGGCCAACAAAGGCCCACAAGTAAATTGGTAGTAAATTATGTACACACTGAATGTAAACATAACTTTGGTTTTTAGGAAGGTTCCACATGGCACCATTAACAGTGCTGGAAAGTACATAACCAGTAGCATAATATTTACAATCTGTACAAATACACTGTGTATGTGAACAGATGGTCAGTGTTATGTCACTATCAACTATGCAAGTACCCATAAGGTTTTTTGACCTACAGTGTCTGAGAAAATTAGTGAAGAGAAACAGTTGAGTACTTTTAAGGAACACAGTAAAGGACAGTTTAAAAAAAAAGAAAAAAAAGAAGGAAAAAATCAGATATTAATCAGCCGTATTTCAAAGCCAGTCTTTCAAAATATGCTTGGAATGGCCCTGATATTTACCATGAGAATCAGCTCGGGAGATCTCTACTATCAACTCACGCAACTACAATAGTTTTCCAAAAGTTTTGGCGTTCAGACTGTGTGTGTCTGTATGCATCTTACCAATGTTTTTCAAGAAGTATTCTCTACACAGGTGGAGATCATTGTCACAGGATATTAAGATGATCTCTGGAAGGTTCTGCAACAAAAGACCAATGTGTATTTAGATACAAAATAAAATATAGAAATTATAAAAATAAAGCCAGATTTGTTAAATAATCAGATGTACTGATGAACCTTGTTCATGTTTGCTGAGTTTTAACGATAATGACTGTATTATTGTCGATCTTAAACAGATTTACCTACCTTCAGATGTGAGGACTAAAAAAAGTAAGTACAAAGGAAATAAACTTGACATCAAACAGGCGCAATAAATAATGCCATTCATTTTCACGGACCTTGTTCTGTTTATGCTCCATGATCTTTCTGTAAGAGGGCTGTTTGGTCAGCAGCTTTCCTCCTGCACTCTCCAGGATGGACTTCATGGTGCTGAGGCTGGGGCAGATTCCTGGGGTGAGGTAGAAGTACTTCCCCTATATCATCCATCACATGACAGGGACAAAATACATCCATCAGAATAAATCCAAGTTGATAAATTTTCAAAGGTGTGTAAGGCCTTTCCTGTACTCATATCAGTTGTCTACGAGAACAACGTAAATAAATAAAAAAATAAATAAAAATAAATAATTATACATTTTATACGCGCCTTTCTGTCTCTCAATGACACCTTACAAAGAATGCAAATTAGACAATAAAATAGATAATCAACGTCCCGCTTTTTCACCACCTTTTTGACCACACCTTCTCTCTGAAGTTTAGTGCAGTAAGCAGGGATTAGATGAATAACATTATGGTCTGCAGTGCTAAGAGGTGGTTTATCGCCTCTGGTAGCACGTTACACACTGTAAGTTGGCAGTGTCTTATTCAGCCACAGCTATTAAAATCCCCCAGGATGAGAACAGGGGAATCCAGAGATGCACAATCTGTCAATCTGTTGGACACACAAAGCCATAGCCTATGATGTGCGTGTGACATTGCCGGTGAGCGAAATGTAAACAAGTACTAGAGCCAGCTGACTGAACTCACGGGGGAGATGTTTTGGTAAGAATGACACTGTAAGCAGCTCCAAGTCAGGTGTACGGCAGGAGTCTTTGACAGAGGCAGTTCTGCTCCAGTTGTCGTTAAAATACACACACAGCCCACCCCCATGTTTCTTCAAGCTACTCACATTGCCCCGATCCAGCCTCAGTAGAGACCCGAATCCATCCAGAGAGAGCTCTGAGTCTGCTATTTTTTTTTCAAGCCAAGTGTCTGTGAGGCAGATCAGACTGTCTGCTTGTCATTCATCTAGTTTCATCTGCCTCGCTCCACCCCTCCTTCCCCGCTTCCTTGGAACACGAATGGGTCCACAGGTCCTCAATAGCATTGATCCACAGTTTAGGTCTGGTACAGGTCTGGTACGGAGTAATCCATGTGCTGCAATAGCAGCAAATCGTCCCATCTGTACTGCAGGATTTCACCCCCACTACTTTACAAAAAGGCCATTCGAAGGTCCTTTGTCCAGAGCAGGAGCAGCGTCATCTACAGTCTTATCATGAAAAGAGTGCTTAGCAAGATCTGATCTCAAATACCAGACCACATCCAGAAAGGGCAAATATTTATAAAGTCAGAGGAATCACCCACTCAACAGTTTCAGTCAGGAAAGCACACACACAAAAAAAAAAACATGAATCACTTATGCACAGTGGGGGACGCTCTACACCCGTCGCCATTACAGCGCCCTGGACAACAAACTGGATTATATCCGCCTACACCGATCATCCACCAAGACTGTGAGTGAGTGTTGTGCCTTTGCTTTTGTGGAAAGATGGCTTACTGACAGCGTCCCAGACTGTGCCATACAACCACCCCGGCTAACATACCACCTGGCAGACAGAGCGCTCATCGAGGCGGGGAAGACTCGTTGCGGGTGATGCCTGGTGCCGCAACGCTGCTGTGGTATGCACACACTGCTCTCCACTGCTGGAGTTAATGGCTATTAAATGCCGGCCATTCTATCTGCCGAGGGAATTTAGTGCCATATTACTGATAGCAATATACATCCCCCCTGGCTCTATGAACTCTACGAGCACATCAGTGAGCAGCAGACAGCCCACCCAGATGCCTTCCTCATCCTGGCTGTGGATTTCAACCATGCAAATCCCAAGAGTGTGCTTCCACAACTTCACGGACATATAAACTTTCCCACACAAGGAAACAACATTTTGGACAACGTCTACACCACTCACAGAGGTGCCTACAGTACTCCAGGAGGATCGCTGACCGCTTCAGCGACGGCAGAGACACCAGGAACCTGTGGCGGGGGATCCAGACCATCACGGGCTACAAGCCCTCTCCGCAGACCTGCAACAGCTCCACCTCTCTGCTGAACCAGCTGAACGACTTTAAGGCAGACAACAGCACCCCAGCACAGAAGTCCCCACCCCCTCCCGGCGACCAGGCTTAACGCTATCCCCAGATTGCGTGAGGCGATCCCTCAGAAGGACGAACCCACAGAAAGCTCTGGGTCCTGACAACATCCCTGGTCGTGTCCTGAGGAGCTCACAGATGTCTTCACCAACATCTTCATGAATGTACATGAATGGGATACTGATGAGCAGGTGGCACTTTGTATAGTAGCCTCGGCCACCAGTGTATGAATGTGTGTGTGAAAGGGGTGAATGTGACCTGAGTGTACAGCGCTTTGAGTGGTCGAAAAGACTGGAAAGGCGCTATACAAGTCAGTCCATTTACATCTTCAACATCTCAAGTCTGCCCCCCACCCTGGACTTGCATATCGGTCCAACCGCTCGACCGATGATGCCATCTCCACTGCCCACCACTCAGCCCTCACCCACCTGGAGACCAAAGACTCTTACGTCAGAATGCTGTTCATCAACTTCAGCTCAGCATTCAATACAATAATCCCCCAGCAGCTCATTCACAAACTGGATCACCTGGGACTCAACACCCTGTGCAACTGGCTGCTGGACTTCCTGACGGGGAGACCACAGGCAGTTCAGGTCAACAGCAGCACCTCCACCACCATCACACTCAACACATGGGCCCCCAAGGGATGTGTGCTGAGCCCCCTCCTCTTCAGTCTGCTTACCCACGACTGCACACCAACATCCAGCTCCAGCTTCATCAAGTTTGCGGACAACACGACTGCGGTGGGTCTCATCAAAAACAGCGAGTGAGTACAGGAGTGAGGTGAGCAGGCCGGCCACATGGTGCAAACACAACAATCTCCGGCTGAATGTGGAGAAGACAAAGGAGATTGTTGTAGACTTCAGGAGAGTTCACACCCAGCTTGCTCCACTAAGAATCGACGGTGCTGCAGTGGAGATGGTGAGCAGCACCAAGTTCCTGGGTGTGCACATCACTGAAGACCTGTCCTGGAGCCACAACACCGCATCACTGGCCAAAAAAGCCCACCAGCGCCTGTACTTCCTCCATAAACTGAGAAGAGCTGGAGCCCCGCCCCCATCATGCACACTTTCTACAGAGGCACCATTGAGAGCATCCTTACCAGCCGCATCACTGTGTGGTACGGCGCCTGCACTGTGTCCTGCTGCAAGACGCTGCAGCGCATCGTGAGAACAGATGAGAAGATCACCAGCAAAGCCTCCAGGATTGCAGGTGACCCCACCCACCCATCTCATGGACTCTTCAGCCTGCTGCCTTCGGGGAGGAGATTGCGAAGCCTCCGGGCCAGAACCAGCAGGCTCAAGGACAGTTTCTTCCCCGCCGCAGTAGGGCAGAGCAGGGCGACACGGCGGCAGAGCACGGCATCAGTGCACGTGTTGTGCGCCCGTTGCTAAGCGACAGACCAGAAGTGTTTTCTCCCCGGCGTGCTTGGTTCTGAGTTTGTGAAAGATGTACCTCTCAGCTCTTGCTGTAATTCTCCTGAGGAGGAGGAGGAGGAGGAGGAGGAGGAGGAGACGATCAGTGTTTATATGTGTTTAGTCTTGTGTCCCAGAGCTCTGGGCGAAGTGACACAAGATAAATGAGTTTGTCTTCCATTGTCTCATCGGACTGCAGCTCTACTTCCGTGCACTTTTTTTCCCCCCAGGACCAGCTTTTCTCCTATTGGACACACCAAGATGTCATCACAGCGTGCTGCACCCAAATTAAACATTTTTCAATTCGGGGCAGCCGCCGCTGTAGCACATACACATTGAATGGGTTTGCCGCCGGCCACCTGAGCGTTTGGTGTGAACATTAATTAACTGAAATATCCAAATGACTATTTTTTTACTTTGAAAGAATACATTTTAAACAAAGCCAAAAAAAATGTCTACACTTAATAATAAATAATAATAAACAATACATTCTGACTCAGAGCTCAGAAATTCCAACATTAGTGTACAACTTGAATACACCATCAGTCGTAGAACACAAACGTCTAACTAACGGAACATCACTCCGCTGTTGTCCACTGGATGCGGAATGGTTGCAGCTCCACTCTGGCACAGTGGCAGAGCCGATACGTTTTAATTCTAATCATTCTGTCAGTTTCCACCGGCTGCTGCTGCGGATGCGCTGCGTAACGGCTCCGGCAGTCTGAAGCCATCCGCCCGCCCCGCACCAGGCTCACCTAGGCCGGGTGCCCCCTGTGGATCAGATACATGCTGGAACACGCTGACTAACTACTAAAGGGGTCCTACTAGGTCCTGTTAGGTTCATATATATTTGATCACTGACAGACGTTTTGTTATTTTACCTGCTAACCCAAACATATTCAACTTCCAATTATAAAATGAATATGGACATATTGTGCAGACTTTCAGTTTTAATTTGGGGGCATCCACACCCAAATTGGAGGAAAGGTTAGGGAATTGCAGCTCTTCAACATCTACAACCCTCTTTTTTTAAGGGGCCAGAAGTAATTAGACAGTTGACTCAAAAAGCTAGGTGTGCAAAATTCCTTTGTCATTTCATTATCAATTACACAGGTAAAAGGTCTGGAGTTGATTCTAGGTATGGTGTTTGCATTTGGAAGCTTTTGCTGTGAACCCACAACATGTGGTCAAAGGAAATTTTTATGCAGGTTAAACAGGCAATTCTTAGGCTGCAAAAACAGAGAAAAACATCTGAGATATTGCAAGCACAGTAGGAGTGGCAAAATCAGGAGTCTGGAGCATTCTGAAAAAAATACAGATGCACTGGTGAGCTCAGCAATACAAGAAGGTCTTGATGTCCACAGAAGACAACACCGTTGGATGATTGCAGGATTTTTATCACAACATCTTCACAACATCGAGCCAAGTGAAGAACACTCTCCAGGAGGTGAACAGATCAATACCCAAGTCTACTATAATGGGAAGACTTCATGAGAGCAAATACAGAGGGTTCACCTCAAGATTAAAACCTCTCATATATATCAATAATATAAAGGCTAGATTGGACTTTGCTAAAAAACATAGAATGATAGGAAGAAAAAACTGGAGAAAGCATGGAATGGCTCATGGCCCAAAGCATACTACGTCATATGTAAAACATGGTGGAGGTAGTGTGACGATTGAGCATAAATGGCTGCCACTGGGTCACTATAGGACAGAAGCAGCCAGATGAATTCCAAAGTTTGCAGAGATATATTGTCTGTTCTGACCACCCAAATTCAGCCAAGTTAATTAGACAGTGCTTCACACAACAGATGGACAATGACCCAAAACATACTGCGAAAGCAACCCAAGGGTTTAAGGCAAAGAAGTGGAATATTCTGCATTGGCCAATCACCAGATCTTAACCCGATCAAGCATGCACCTCACCTTTTAAAGACAAAACTTAAGGCAGAAAGACCTGCAAAGATGTAACAACTGAAAACTGCTGCAGTAAAAAGGTCAAGCAAAGCATCACAAAGGACAAATCCCAGTGATTGGCATGTCCAGGGAGTATAAAGATAGAATATAGAATATTTTTGTTCAGCCCCTTGAAATAAACCTGAAGGTCTGCACTTCAATCATTCATTTCAAATCCCTTGTGATACACAGAACCAAAATTGTGAAAACTATGTCACTGTCCAAACACTCATGGACTTAACTGTATTTCAGTCAGGGACTCCACGAGTGTAGCTTTGCATGATCCACAGTTTAAAACAGTCTTATTTATCTTATACTGCCCCATAATGCAGTCCTTCGGTTCCCCTCCTGTTTGAAATGAGCCAAACAGCCCCAGTCCCCATTAAATACCAAACAGACAACTGTCTTCTGATTGGGCAAACTTCCAGAAACCTGCCGAGAGGAAGCACCTGGTTTGTATGATTACTGCATAAAAACACAACTTCATTCACTGATTTCAGTGAGACTGCATCACACTGATGTCCACTAGGAAATGTGAATTTGTTTATTTGCTTTTAGCTTTTAATAATTTCATGAGAGCAGAACAGCCAGTTAAAAACAAGGCATGCATTGTAATGATCCTTCTGTGTGTGCTCTCATGACTTCAGTGGTTTGCTTGCTTTTTGCACTTCTGTCTCTCCATGTGCACTGGTTTGCTTTCGCTAAACAGCCAATCCAAGTGTTTTTTCACACTGATCCTATACAACATGTTCAACTGGTCGAAAAGCCGCCAATGACCATTGGCTTGGTGTGTCAGGGCCTTTACCTTGAAGAGTGGTGCACTATGGGCTCTCTTTAATGATTCCTCTAGACTGAAGCCAAACAACACCTCTGCTTCTGCATCCCTCAGAGTGTAACTTTGCTCATCTGCAACACAAATGCGCACACACGTTAGACTAAGTCACTACAGTATAACACTGTAATACCAGCAGTGAGGAAAAGTTTCAACTGAAAAATTCAATAAAATTGAGAAATAATGCTAATTTTCAATTTATACGCTATAATTTCACACCTGGACAGCCACTCCAATTGCTCTACAAAATAAGCGGAACTGGAATAAGTGGGACAATAAAGCAGACGATTCAAAAAGGGAACTGAAAGGAAGGATTACCTTTAATAATTTTGTGTAAGTAATAAAAGTTAAATACAAATAAAAGTTTCCTTGCAGTGTCAGCCCGGATAGAGAAAAGACATACCCACAAACTTCTGGCTTCTCCAGCTCTCCTCTAGCCACTCTGGACTGACGATGTGTTTCACCACAGACATGGCAGTGAGAAATTTGACAGTGCGAGTCACTTTACTGGCCACCAGGTGAGTGACTCTCTGACTGCTGTCTGCTACTTCACCACCTAAAGCATGTAACCTCTGCAAGAGAGGAAGAGATAAGGACAGACACGATCAAATACGGAGAACATATAGTAGCAATAGACAGTGGAGAAGCAAGAGTTTGTATCAACAGAAAGCTACTTACTTAATGTGAGTATGTGATTACATGAGCGCCTGTATAACTTTAGCAGTATGTCTGATAGAGGGGGCTGGGTATTGTTCAAAAATGTTTAACACCAGTAAGTGGTCTTTAATATTGTTTCCTGAGAGGGACTTTTTTTATACCAGTTTTATAAAATCTACTTTAACAAAAAGAAAATTACGTTATGCTTTGCGGTACAATTACTCACTTCAAAAGAGGAAGGTGAACAAAGAGCAGCTGGAGGAACTCTTTTTACTCTGTTAGTTACTAAGACATAACTTCAAAAGCTAATTAGAAATGTTACTGACAATTTGCATTTTGTGGTAAAAGCATTTGGCACAGATGCAGGTCTATATGTCGTGGAAAGAAAAAATATGTGGGCACTGTGAACCTGGCAACTGGACTGACATGATATGATGACCGCCTCAGATCCTGTTGCTGTGTGCTTGTAGCAATAGCTTGCTTGTGCTGCTCTGGCTCATCCAAGCAGATTAGGCTAATGTCATATCCTTCATTACTGCAACTGAATTCCTGCTTTACACTAAAGTCCTACTAAAGGACTCAAGAGCATTTCTACCACAGGGGTTCCTGGTAAAGGGAGAGGGGTGGGAACTTCTACAGGAACCCTCATTTCACTCGGTCCTCTCAGTGGCTGTGTCTCCACTGCAGACCAAGACCCACTGGGCGGCGATGTGCAATAGTTTCAATCATCATGCAATCATTGTGCCATGGGGTTTTTAAATTGCTGTTTCGATCGTCATGTAGCCTAATCGCGTATTTATCACACTGTTTTTTGCTAAGGCTAAACGTAAATACAGTAAGATCGTATTACATGTCGGTGGTAATGTCACCCGGCTGTGCCAGTTGGAGGTCACAATGATTCATGTTGATTTGGAATGTGCCTATGCTAAAACAATGTTGGACTCCATAGTTTTCTATGGGCCCCTGCCAAGTCTGGCCAATTATTACATGTTTAGCTGTCATCATTCAACAATTGGCTGTCGAGGTGGTGTCCAGCAAATGATGTGGGCTTTGTTCGTAATTGGCAGACCAGGGAAACTTGGACTGAAGGTCCTAGCTCGATATTTAACAATATGGTGATACTTATATATTAATATTTTTTCTGTGACATAGTTGGGGTTTCCCCCAAAGCAATATAGCATATTAGATTAATTTTTTTCCCACTGACCTTAAACATCGCCTGCGGACGGCACACAAAAACAGTCAATTAAAAGTTTAAGCTACATCCCAAATGTCACAGAGGCACTGTTATTAACAGAGGTCACTCTGCACAATACCAAAATGTATAAAACAACTTGAACAAAAAAGCTGTCTAATATATGAAATAAAAATAAAATTTGACTGAGCTCAGAAATTTCGACACTCAAAAAACTTGAACACACCATTAGCATAGCAGATCGCATTCCGGCCATGGATGCACTAAGAAGAGTTCTGGCGCTGTGCGGGATCTCTGACATATCGGCATGACTGCGTGCCTGATCTCTGGCGAGCCGCCATGTATTGTCAATTGAACTCAAAATGAACTACATCGATACAAGCGATATTGTCCAGTGTTATAGCTCGTTTAGAAATATATCGACATAGTTTAAAATATCGAGATATCGCCTAGCCCTAACAGAGAGCATCCACCTCACCTTGGGAAGAGTAGCTCTCATCTCTTGAATCAAAAGTAAACATAAGAGGGGTTGTACATGAAAACAAAAAATGTAAATACCTCTGCAATTTCACAACAAGATAAAATAATTAAATGTAGTCTACTGTGGAGTTGAGGACTGCCACTCTGGACACGAAGCCTATAAGACATAGGATTGCACCATGGTACCAAAGCTTAAATCAAACCTGCCCTGGGAGAGAGATCCCTCCTCTGTGGCTCTTCCCGAGGTTCCTTCCACATTTTTTCCCTGTTCAAGGTTTTTTTTCAAAGCAGGTTTTTCATCATTCGAACACAGGGTCTTAGGACAGAGGATATTAAACCCTGTACAAATTTTAAAGCCCTATGATTTGTTAATTTGGGCCATACAAATAAAAATGTATTCAATGTGATCTGAGGCCTGTGGTTGCCATACTTCAAAAATGGTTGCCAAGTAGGCAAGAAGTAATCCTGTGCATGCAAGTCCACGAGTCTGCTCCAGTTCACCTGTGGGGTTCAGCCAAGTGGCCAAGTATATATTTGCAAAAAATCAAGTGGTGAATGAGAGAGCCAGTTATAAAGAGACATGAAGAGTGAACATGTTATAGCAATAGGGCTGGGCGATATGGCTGAAACATGTATCACAATATAAGTGTTTCAGATCGGTCGATACCGATAATCATAACATTTTTTTTAACCCATTTGATGCTTTGTCATAGGCAGAGTACCTCTCCATCGCGATCTGTGTGGTGCCTGTGCTGTGTGTGTGTGTTCTGTACCGTTCTGTAGCTGTTTGACGCTGCTGTACTGATAAGAGCAGCTGAGGTGGTAAAATAAATTTGTCCTATTGCCAGACTTGGTAAGGACTACAAGCTTGCATAGTTTGCAACATCGGCTATCAGCACAATTTACAACCCAATTCTGTTTCAGCCTTACAAAGAAGATAGCCCTGTTGACTGGTCTGTAAAGTATTCCCCCCCGCCTGGAAAACTACTCTCTTTTTTTTTCTTCTTTTTTACTGCAACGTAGGGTTCAGCTCATGATATTGTCTGTATTTTGGACATAGAAATAACTTTAAAAAAGATAACTTAAGGTTATCTACATAACCCCTGTCCTCTGAGTAATATAAGTGATATGTCTTACTATGGGATGCTTGCCTCACTGCAGCCCTCAGAAGCATTTAATCTCATTACGCCAATCCTGATTGGCTGGTGAACGTGTCCGTCCACCCCAGGTAGTCCCACTGACCTTAAACATCGCCTGCGGATGGCACCTCGTCATTCAAACACCTCTTCTCACTCTGAGCATATCTCACGTCCAAAATAAAATGTGTCCTGCTGAGGCTGAGTGCCAAGGGCGCAGCTAACAAAAGCCAAGAAAATCATAATAAGCAACGCGGTGGCGACGCCTGCTGTCCCCCCTCGGCGGAAAGCTCCTCCTGGGCAAAAATGCATGTCACCGCCCAGGCGCCATGTCGCTGTTCAACCATGGGAGGGTGCCATCGCACCGTGGATGGTGCCCCTCGTGGTGGAGAGGCTGCAGTGCATGTTCACCAGGTCTGGAAATTCGTAATTATAGGGGCAAGGCCACTTGGCATTTTGCGTTATCAATTTTTTGAGGGCACAAAGACCAAAAGCCAGGCACCAAGGCCATAAGCTAAAACAATGATTTTAAGTTCACATTCACAATGAATTTAATTTAAGGACTAATGACACTTCTGAGGAAGACTGGAGTTTCAGTCAAACTATCAAGCAGGTAAAGAAACATCTCCTACACTTATAATATTAAACAATCTGATATAAATAGGAAATTATGAAGTCCATGACTGACTTCAAAAACTTTACAAAGTGTCAGAGTGGTTTTTACTCCAGGTATTTTCTGGTTCCCAAACGTGGGGGGGAGTGGTATTTGCCCGATCCTGAATCAATGTGGGGGTTTACTAGATAAGCTTGTCAATATGGGAGGTACCACATCCCATTGCGAGACATTGAGCGAAATATTATGAAAGTGAACTATAGGTTACTTACATAACCCAGGTTCTATAAGTAATATGAGATGTCTCACCAGACAACCCTTCTTGCTTGGGCAAGTGAGAAAAGGTGCTTATCTTGAATGACGTGGTGCCGTCCGCAGCCGATATTTAAGGTAGGTGGATCTACCTGGGGTGGACGGACACGTTCACCAGCCAATCAAGATTGTCGTAATGAGATTAATGCTTCTGAGGGCTGCAGCTAGGTGTGCATCCCATAGTGAGACATCTCACTCATTATGAAAGAGAACAAATATTTAAAATAAAACTGGTCCATAGTTTTCTTTGTTTAATACATCAGGGACTGACTGATACATTACGCCCAAGACACACTGGATGCAGAAGTGCTGCGAAGTGCCGAGAAGTGGAGCCAGTTTCCTTTCAGTGCCCATGTTAACCGATTGTTAACACCCCAGATACGCCGCACACCTCCGCGGCCAGCACACACCCTGCAGCTACTGTTTCAATGTCAGGTCTATTTTGTGCGTGAGCTGTAAACAACAGCTGAGGAGCAGAGGTGATTAAGTTACCTCTAGCTAAATATGAACTATTATTAGGCTATGTATATGCAGTGATACTGTGTAATAAAGTAGCTAACAAATTGTGTATAGTTTTGTGTTTTGTAACCAGCTCTTACATTGGTTTTGGGATTTTCATTAAAACCTGAAATCATCAGTTCAAGTGGGAGATGGTGGGATATGCTACAATTTGTCTAACTCTTGTTGGACTTAAAATATCCGAAATACTGTCAAACTGGTGACATGCCTTTCCCCACTCATTTTTCTCCTTTCACTCAACACTATTCTTTTTGTTCAAGCAGATATGAGGTAAGATGGCAAAACGTGAAACTGCTGCTATGCATGTCACTCAACAGGTTGTTGCTAGTTTACCAAAGAGCGAGTGAGTTTGTTTATGCAACCAACCTTGCTTAGCTGGGCCTATGGATGTACTAAGAAGAACTGGATACAACGTTGGGGGCAGAGCCTCCATTCATTCCTATTAGAAGTTGCTGAGTGACGCATGAAGCAAAAAGGCTCGACATCTGGCTGTAAAAATACCCAGATCTCCAGCTTACTTCCGTGTTATGGGGCCCATAGAGCAAGCGCAGTAGATCAAAATCCAACAAAGTAATTTTATCACAAGTCATTTCTCGGGGCTTGCAACGCTGAAAAAAATATGTCTATTTAAATATATTTTTTTACCATGTAACCTCACGGAAAAAGTCTTTTTGGGCCCCAGTGCATCACTGCTTCGACTTCACTTAACATGTCAGCTTTCCCACCCACCACCACTGTCACTGGATCTGGACTGTAGCACTGGTCCTGTCTCAATCAACTGGCCCCCATCAAAACCAAAACTGTCTCATTCACCCAGTCTGCCTCCTGGTATACCCCTGAACCGCACAAAATGAAATCACGCAAACGACAGCTTGAAAGACTTTAATAGTTTAGACTTATAGCAGAAGCAAGCAGAATATTTGTGTTCATATAAGTCTTAAATAGAAGTTAATAGTTGATAGTTAAATAGTGTCTCATCCTAAACACGGGTTGTCAGTCACTCTGCTCTGCTGTAGGCCGAGGAGAAAACTTTTCTTGTATGCTACAACCTTTATCCAATGAGGAGAGACAACAGCATAAAGCTGCGGTCCTCTCCGTGTGTGCACGCGTAAACACCAAAACCAACATGGAGGAGAAAGGAAAGCTACCGATTCCAGCGCTGCCGCAAACGGCATACACTACAAAACACGCAAAACACAAAAAAACGGATGAAGAAAAACAAGAAGAAAAGAGAAAAAGTAGCAGCCACGGAGGACGATGCACGTGCATGTGGTGACGTAGGGATGAGGGCGGGGACTGCTGACTCCGTCCATTGACAGGAAGTTAGCCAAAACGACCGGATCGCTTACTTCTGCTTTCATAGACAGTTAATAAACTCCTCAAGCCCAGTGACAACACCTCGGGCTCATTCACCACTGACAAATGCAACTCCTTTCTCTCATTCTTCCACTCTAAAATTGACACCATTTATAACAACTTGTCCTCCTCTCCTGCCCCCACGGCCTGCTCCTCCCCCCTCACCTCTCAGCCTCTGTCTCTGTCTCAGTTCTCCCGCATGTGGGACCTGACCAAAATCATGACAGACATGAAAACCTCTACATGTGTCCTGGATCCCATCCCATCTCACTTCATCAAGGACTATAATTTTTTGACCTTTTAGCCTTTATTAGGCAGAGAGAGGGGGAGAGACACGCAGCAAAGGGCTGTCCGATGCGGGATTTGAACCCGGGCCACTATAGCGAGGACTAGTCTCTATAAATGGGGGGCCCGCTTAATAACCAGGCCCCTTCCTACCTCACTGACTTGCTCCATCGTCACAATCTATCCCGCAGCCTCTGTTCATCTGATGCTATCCTTCTGACCCCACCACCCAGAACTGAGCACTAAACCTGGGGAGACAGACCCTCTCTGTAGCTGCCCCCTCCCTATGGAACTCTATCCCCGAATATATTCATGACTGCACTGATCTACCCACCTTCAAATCTCTGACAAAAACACACCTTTTTAAAATTGCTTTTAATGTTTAGCTCAGTCTAATGTGTTTTTAGAGCATGGTTTCATACTGTCTTGCTGTTCTGATGTTCTGTACAGTGTCTTTGAGTATTTCGAAAAGAGCTTTTAAATAAAATGTATTATTATTTATTTTTTTATTATTACATGACAATATAGTTACACGGTTCGGCCACCATGAAAATTATTTTTTATAACGTGTCTACTGCAATAGATATCGTTATTGTTTTATTGCCCAGCCCTGTATGGTAATCATAACCAATCAGAGAAATAGACGTATTTTCTGCTTGCTTCAAAGCAGTTTTGGAAGCACAAATAAACACACCTAACCCAGCAGCTAAGCACCGTAACACCTGATTGTGTCACAATATGTACCAGCTGAGAACCTTGCAAATAGTGTGCAGACACCGCCTTCTTGGTGCACAAAAACCACCGAAACCAAAACACATTATAAAACAGTAAGTCTTTTTTGTGCCATAACATAGTATTTTTCCTGTATGACATGAACCATTACCCAGCCAATCACTGCCAAGGAAATTTTCAATATTTGAAAAGATCAAAGCAATTCAATTGGTGTAGTTTTTAGTATTGAAAATGGCTAGTCCTGTTTATACTGTATGACATGGCTATGTGAAGTCTGACTTTACCTTCGTGTACTGTTGTACTTGTGTGGGCTCAAAGCCAGTGAACATGACACGAGGAGTGGAGTCTGAAGGTAGCTTCTTATTGGGGGACTGGATTTCCTCTAGTCTGCACACACAGAATTGTACTGTTACAATATTATCATTACATTGTAATCTGGACATTTGATGTTTGTACCAACTCTGCCGTTTCCACTGACCTCGCTTTCTTGTTTGCAGGCTGGTTAGTGGAGTCGGCCATCTTCTGCTTCTGGAGAAGCTGTAGACCCTAAACACCACAAACACAAATATAACATAGCACACACATTAATCCCTCACACATTAACCCCAAAGTCTTAAACAGTCTGGACTGGTTGGCTTATTTTAACCATGAAAGGGTAAAGATGTTCTGAGTATGTGCTTTTTGCCAATTTATTCATTATACTTGAAACTTTCTGTGAACTGGCAGTGGTATGGTATGGACTCAGAGAAAATTGCCCCTTATGTATGCCAATTTAACACTTTGGCGGCTCTGCCACTCGTCTTCTTGCCACTCAGTGGAATGTTCACAGCGACTTCCGAGTACCGTGACATCATGTGCATATCCTCTAAGCTGGCTGCAAACTGCCCTTAAGAAGAAGAAGTGCACTGGCTGCTGCTAACGTTAGCTGCTGCTGGAAGCTAGAGGCTCTCTAGCTGCTGC
>JBCAUF010000036.1:306223-324802 GCA_038406115.1 Haemulon aurolineatum
CCGCGGGTCGGGTTCGGGCTGATAATTCATGTTGATGTGTCGGGTCGGGTCGGTTTCGGGCTTAAAACCCGCGGGCCAGGTTGGGTCGGGTCGTAATTTTCAGGCCCGTTGAGAACTCTATATAACTTTGTTATTCAGTCAGAGAATGCAGTACTTAGTGGAAAACTGTGTTCACACTTCCTCTCCTTCATAATTTGTCTGTATGCATCTGCGTCCGTGTGTATTTGTGTGTGTGTGTGTGGGTGTGTTGCTAGGAGACGAGGGCGTGTCTCTCTCATGACTTCATATAGGACTCGATACGCCGGAGATCCAGCACGGCGCCGGAACGTTATCAGCCATGGTTCAGGCTCTTTATAATTTGCGTCATCGTGTTTGGCGTTACGATGACTGTCAGAGGTGTTCTACAGTGACTCCACCTGTACACCAGGTGGTGCAGGTCTCAGCGGTCTCACAGGGCCCGGTGTGGCTCGGGTGCTGAAATGGACAGCAGCCGGCAGAGCGTGAGCATCAGTCAGTCGCTCTGTTGACGTTTATGGGAACAAATTATAGTGCAGTTTAGTTTATTCATGAAGATATTTTCGGATGTTTACATGAATCGTTTTTTTTATTCACACAATAATGTGCGTGTGGCCACGCCCCTTTCCTACCCGGAGTGGGCGTGGATGTGTCAGCGGACGGTGCCTTTTTTTTTCTTTTTCCGCGGCGGAGGCTTAGGCTCAGAGTCTGAGCTATCTTCCACATAAGATGGAAACAATAACAAAAAGGAAAACAATGCACAGGCCCGTGAAAACAGCAAACATGAAGCCCGCGAAACTTTGTAGCAGCTCCTTATATGGCCATGACTGCTTTTAGCCTGGAGCCCGCTGGGATCTATGACAGCGGCCTGTGGCGAGGTAGAAGTGCTCGGATAAGGAGTGTGTTTTGTTTTAACATGTTCTAGATGTCAGAAAACACAAAACACACATATTTAGGAAAAGTCATGGACTGGGAGACCTGTAGGTTTTATTCATATTATAAAACCACGAACAGTCTGTCAGATCGAGTTGGCAGTTCTCATGTTAAAGCGCTTTACATCGTGGGACACACAGTATGCAAAGTAGACCGGTCTGTTATGTGGAGATTTTCTTCTGGTTATTTCTGAATCATGTATGACATCCAATATTATTGATGTGCTGCAAACTTTGCTTTTGTTTACATATCACATGCTAGATGCTACATTTTGGCTGAATCAGAATGTGAATTCTTAGAAACTTTGAAAATTCATAGAAACATAAGCAGTGTTGACAGAAGAAGATGAGCAGTTGTCCCTTGCTCGCCAACTTTATGTTTACTGATATTTCAAGTAGAGTGTGTTGAGTACAGTTACAGTGACTGGCTGAGTCCAGCACCAGGTGGTCTTGTCTGGCTTTTTTTCTGGCACATTTTTTCCATTTTATTTTGCTAACTTAATGGTTGAGTGAGAGCCACTGATCAGCAAGGTCACATACTGGAGAGAAGTCTGCCCATGCAAGACTGGCTTTTGACAGAACGCAGCACTCCCCAGTGACTCCAGTTCTTTCTGTTTCCCTTCCTCCTCTCTGTATCAAATCAAATCAAATCAAATTTGTAAAGCCCAAATCCACAAAACACATTTTGCCTCAGAGGGCTTTACAATCTGTACAGTGAGCAACACCCTCTGTCCTTAGACCCTCGGTTCAATGAGGAAAAACTTGCCCACCAAAAAACCTTTTAACGGGGAAAAAAGGTGGAAGAAACCTCAGGAAGAGCCACAGAGGAGGGATCCCTCTACAGGACAGACAGACGGTCAATAGATGTCACGTGTACAGAACAAATCAGCAGAAACTCTGCATGCTGAAGGACATGTTCCTGAAGGCAGCAGTCAACATGAACACAGAAAGACTGATTCCATTTTAAACAGTGGCACTGTGCAGACAGGTTGGGAAGCGACAGTGAAGATAAATCCACTCTTTAATCCCAGAAGGTAAAAACATGAACCCTGAGCTCCGCGTTTCTGTCAAGTATCAAGTATGATTTATGATGACTCAACAAGGCAATTAAGCTCATCTTAGTTTGGTGAAAGAGAGAAGCATTTCAGAGGGTGTCCAGTTGCGTTTTTCTGTTCAGCAAAGAAAATGGGTGCTTGACTTCTTGCAAGTTCATGCTGAAAAGTGCATCTTAACACTTTTCAGCAGATCTCCCAGCTAAAAAGTGTAAAGATGCACCTTTAAGCTAACCCTGCACCGCCCCACTGATGGTCCCTGGGACTCTCCTCCCTCCCAGAGGTCAAGAGGCACGTGCGCAGACACTTGTGATTGGGTGTGTTCTTTCAGTGATCAGTTTGATGGAATTAGAAGTGATTCCAAAACAGTTTTTCCTTCCTTGAACTTACTAAAATGTTGTTTCCTTGGATGTATTTTGCTTACAGCACAACAACACAGATGGCTTCTGTTTTAAGACTCTCAGCACTTCTGTGCTGCTCTCAATGGGCCTCTTCACAGATCAGCTGCTCTGTCCTTTAGGTGCTGAACAGCTATAAAAATGGGAAATGAGAGGTGTCATGTGTCAGTGTCATTCTATTGACTAATGTTGCTTTTCAGCAAATACATTTTTTTCCCCTAAATTTTCAAACTTTTCCCCAGAGGTAGCCATGAAAAATCTAGATGATAGACTGCGTTGCTGCTAGGGTTGTCACAGGAACCGATTCAGCCCTGGCCTGAGGTTCACGTTCACTTACTGAGGGACGGTGCGTTCACAGACCCTAGTACAGAAGTATACCAGTTAGATACACAGCGCCACCTTCAGCACAGTACATGAGCGTGAATCACGTCCTCAGCGACAGTTTTCTGTGTGTCTAGTACGTTTGCAAATCGTGAGTGAATGAGCAGCCCCACCCGCTCGCTGGCCCCGTCATTCACATTGACACAACAAACACCAACAAATAATACTAAAATAGATATAGATGTACTGCTCCCAGGCTAATACACCACATATTGTGAATGCACATTACTAAATGTTCATCATATAAACACAAGCATATTTAACAACTTGTATTTAATGAATGAACAAATGCCAAACAAACACTCATAGCCACCATGGAGAACATCTGTGGATTTACAAAATAGTGTAACTGAGAACTGTCTGAAACTAACACACACACACACACACACACACACCTGTTTGCGCCCCTTCTTCATTCTCCCCTTCATCCTCCATCTCCAGGTTTGGGGTCATCACTCTGTCCTCGTCCTCCACCGTAGCGCTAGACGGTCCGTGCATCCAATCACCGCGGCCCCCAGCATCGTCCACTGTCTCTCACTCGTTTTTTGGTATTTTAAACGGTCCATTACGCTTTCTACATACTCGCTAACGAGCAGCTATGGAGCTATGCGTGCACCAACCAATGCCAGAGTGAACGTCAAATCTAGCGCGCCATCTGCGTGCAAACCAGCCGGTTTTTAGTTATTGTGGCCCCTGACTGTGGAACAGCCTGCCGGAGAAGCTCAGGGTCGCAGAGACTGTCGAGGCTTTTAAAAAGAGGCTCAAGACCAATCAGGCTTTTTCAATCAGGCTTGATTTCTTAAATTCTTTTTAGTCCCTTTTATGCTCCTACCAATTTTTATGTTTTTATCCTGTGATCCATTTTGTCCTAATTTACTATTTAAGCTTTTTACTTTTTATTTACTGTTTTATTTATTTATTTTTTCCTTTCCTTTTCTGGGATTTTTTGATCTTTACTTGGTTTTCTTCTGTTGTTTTTATTCTCTGTTGTTGTTGTTAATCTCTGTGAGGCACTTTGTGCTACTGCATGTATGAAAAGTGCCATACAAATAAAGATAGATTGATTGATTGATATGTTTAGCTGATCACATGCAAAAAATGTACATTTACAAACACGTGATTATCTTGTTGTACTATATAGTTTAGTTTTTTAAATATACCGTCTATGCCTCACGCCAGCATATTATACATATAATCAATCAATCAACCCACATTATCAATCTAATGTGGTACTCATAATCTAACAACACTGCCAACCTGCTGTCTCTCTGAGCACTATGTACAATCATGTAAACTTAGTTTTAAAACAGATCGTTATCTCTGGTCTTTACGGTGGTTAGTTAGCTTATTCACAAAGTGCAAGCTAACATTTTAAATTTTGCGGTAACAGTAACTTCACAACATACCGAGGTATGTAGACAGTGCAGTGTGGACATGTCTACAGTTAACAACTATTCAGTTTTCACATGTTCACCTCAAGTTGAGGTGTAAACGTTATGTTCATTACCTCGTCCATACGGTTGGCATCCAACGGACATTCTCCGATAGTCAGTCTGTGCGTTTTTATTTGCAGTACATCTGTGGGTTGGCTGCTGGTTGGCTGCATAGACTGAGGTCAAAAGTTATACACGTCCCTTATTCCTCCTCTAGCTCCACCCTCTTATCCAAATATGGTACTTCTGGCTCCAAAAACTCAAGATGGCGACGCCCTGTAAGCCAAACTCTTGGCTTTACAAATGGCCCTTCAAAAACCAATGGGTGACATCACGGAGGGTTGCCACTTGATGTAAACGTTAAGTGCCACGTGTCTTTCTCCGGTCAGTTGTCATGGAAACATGCTGCTCTGACAGTGGTGCGGCGTTTGGAGCATACATCCATGGTTTGGACCAGAGAAAAGACAAACGCTGAAAAATTAAACAGCGTATCATTTTTGCACCAGTATGTGTGAAAACAGCCTAAAAGTGAATGAACGGGCCGCTCGGTGGCGTAGTGGTTAGAGCGGGCGCCCCGTTCTTGAAGGAGAAAAGCAATGAGTGCATTACTTTGTGTTTGTGTTGAGCCACAGTTACCATTTGAACTCTCTTCTAACTTCATCTTTCTGCTGCTCTTGAAATTCTGTGCAGTGTGAGAAGCTGTTGAAGCTCAGTGGAGTTTTAATACTAGAATTTAATACTAGAAAGTTTGATGTGAAACTGTTTTTTTAAATAAAGTAGCTCAATGCATTTAGAAGCACATGGGTTCTATTTTGTTTTTAATCATGGTGTTGAATAAGTATCCAGAATCGTGGAAATTTACTGGTATTGGATCGACTACTGAAATACTGGTATTGTGACAAGCCTAGTTGCTTCTCGTGGAGGATTCTTTTTGAAATAGTATAAAGCCTGTGTTATCTGCACAGAGTGCCAGAATAGACTGGGCAGGGAGGAAAGCAGGAACACTTGCAGGAACATTGCTAGAAACTGAAAACCTCAAGTCCGTTGGCTAGCTTGGCACCAGATCCTCTTTCACACAGGGTCCAGATGACACATCCTAACTACTGAAATGAAAAAACAGTAAAACAGATGGTGTGGCACAAACACAGTTGAATAGAAACTTCTCCTTTGGTACAGTCTGTAAAGTTCACACAAAGATCACAAATCTGTTGTGTTTGTGAATCAACCATTGTTAATCTTCATTAGACCTCCTAGCAAAACATGATGGTGCAAGTCCAATAGTCAGTCTGGGACATTGAGTCTTTTCAGTAGCAAGGGCTCTGATTTCATTGTCTTGTATGTGTACTATAGTGAAATGTAATCACATTGAATTTTGTGAGGTAGTCTCGTTGCTGGCAGTGGTGCAGAATAGTATGAGTGGTCTAGTGTCGTAAATGCAGACAGGAATCAGGGGCACCACCAATGACTCAGGTCATGTTTGGTAGCAAACCCATGCGATCAACACGATCCTCAATCCAAAGCACATCGACTGAAGTTGTTGCAGGGGTTGATTCTGCAAGAGGGGTTTATAGGCTGATTTGAGTTGAGCCAGGCCTGCCCAGGATCAGTCGCCAGGGCCCAGTATCTCAAAACCTTTAATCTAGATCAGCATCATGTTGCTTTTCTCCCTTTGGCATCTATCTGGTCTTCATGTAAACCTTCAGTTATTTCAAATTTAAATCTACAACAGTCAGTCACATGTTCCAATGTGTTTCCTCACATGAAAAATTGGTGTGTCCAAACAAAATGCTTCTAAGAATGCTTTTCAACCTGGACCTTATTTCTAGCGGGAGCGATCAGGGCAAGGATGATACAGCCTCTAGATAAGGCATTATCTGCTGCAAAACTCGTTTATTTAATATGAATCGCTAGTGCTTCCCCGGCAGTGCGTTTTGATGCTCGAAAGACATCAGATCAGATAAAAAAAAAAAGATACTTCTCCTTTAAGTTCTGGAACACTTTCAGATGTAAATACCAGGTAAGCTGAAATTCTGAACTGTGTCTCATATCCTTGTTTTAATCTTGAACATAAATGTCTTCAGTACAACAAAAACAGAAGAATTGGCTTTGCCGCTCCAAAGGTTATTGTTGTATATCATGACAAAGCCTAACAATATCAAGATATTAGTTATACAGCACATTTTTTTTTCTTTATATATTTTTTATGCCTTTAATGATAGGACAGGTGAAGAGAGACAGGAAATGGGAGGCAGAGAGGGGTGAGTGACGCAGGAAATGACCGTCGGATGTAGGATTTGAACCGGGGTGGCCTGCAGCGAGGACAGTAGCCTCTGTTCATGGGGCACTCGCACCTAATACGCCACCGAGTGCCCCTATACACCATATTTTTATAGCCCTAGTCACTTATTTTGTCCTTGTAAGTATCTCAAGGTATCATGAAAAGTTTGGTAACAAATACGACCCTGCCGTCGAGGTATCTGACTGATCAATAAAGACAGATACTACATGCAATCCTGTCTGCTTGTGTCATGGTTGGCATATTGACCACAGACCACCACACAGAAGGAGCGGTTTCTGTGAAACAGTCGTATGATATTCTATCATACAGCAACAGTCAGTGGAGACACAGGAAAAGCTGCATAGATTGGTCAGATCAGATAACATTTTAATAAGAACTGGATGTGAGTGATAGACCATACAGATAGATCTGCTTCAGTCATAGTCTGACCCTTCAAATCAAACATGCTGTGTGCTGTGTTGAACTACACTAGTCCTTTTTAAATTAAGTTTTTGAATTTAATAATGAAAGATATAAAAGACTGTACTTACAAATATCATAAAATCCATATTAACTGGTGAAACAAATTAAAAAAAGAAACAAATCAGTGTCCTTGTCCTTGTCCTTGATGAGCCATATTCATTCAAATAATACATTAGAAGAACCTAGGAATATCATCATTACATGTAATCTGGAGTCACAAGTGGGACAATATAGTTCAAATGATCCAATAATACATACATGGAGAACAAGCATGTTTGGTTAGTGGAGTGTTGAGCTTATTCTCCAGGTCCTCCATCAAGCAGATCATCTCTTTCTTCTTCCTTTAAACTGCTTAATACATGCTCGCCTTGTTGTTTTGTAATGCATATGAGGCAGCTCATTACCATGCCCTGCACCTGTCACACACACACACACACACACACACACACACACACACACACACACACACGTACAGAGCTGTGAACCCCTCCCCCACCCCAAAATCCAACACATATCAATTGTGATGAACACATCGAGAACAAAGACCAACCTATACAATCACACACACACACACACACACTCACACACGCACGCACACACACACACACACACACACACGCACACACACACACACACACACACACACACACACACACAGCTCCTTCTCCTGAGGGCTGCTGATCAGCTGTGATCAAAACCAGATCAAATGTTTTTTATATTTGTCACTGACAGGCTCTTCCTCTTTTCTTTGGTGTTTTGTTGTACCAGCTTGTGACGATGGTACACACATCAGTGCCATGGTGACATAATAATAAGACACAGAAATGCATACACACTGACTGAACACTTCCTGTGTAAAAGCTCAGCTGGAGTGATGTTTCGACTCTCATCAGAAAAGCTTTATGGCCAAGTACGATTTTACACATACAGGGAATTTGTTCTGGTGTTGAAGCTGCATGTCAAACAAACATTCTCTAAAAATAAATTATTTAAAATTAAAAAATATAGCGCAGTATATTTTAAAGGAATAGTTCACCCAAAATTGAAATTCGTCATTATAGACCCATGCTGGTGAGAAGTCTGGTGTAGTTTTTATATTCCTCAAAGTGCCACAGGAAGCTCTGGGGTTTTTTGTCCTGACCGCAAAGCCATATAATGAGAGTCTATGGTAACCGAGAAGAAAAAGTCCATAAAACTACACGTGCTGCTCGGGAAAACACGCCTGAATGTGCCCGAGCGCCCTCAGGCTAATAACTGCAGTGACTAACAGGCTATAAAAACATACTAAATGATTTTGTCTCGAGTAAACTCTGGATGTTGCCCCCTCAGGACACTTGGATTGCAGCGTATGAGCAGTATGTAGAAATATTACAAAGTTTTTGAGTAGTTTTATGGACCTTTTCTTTTCGGTCACCATAGACTCTCATTATATGGCTTTGCGGTCAGGATGAAAACCCCCAGAGCCTCCAGCTGCACTTTGAGGAATAAAAAAACTACTGCAGACTTCTCATCGGCATGCGGGTAAGTCGATAATGACCGAATTTCATTTTTGGGTGAACTATTCCTTTAAAATTACAAAGTGCAGTACAGCTGTGCAGACATCACTGCATGTCTCAATGGCAATGACCTCCCAAACAAATACAAACACTGATTGACCAGCAACAGCAGACTAACTGCACCAAATCATCATGCCAAACCACGAAGCAGCAGGAGCTTGTCCTGAGCTCAGGTGGGACTGGAGTGCAGGACATGATCGTTGCTGCTTATGACTGCGGCTTCCTCCTGTTGAGGCTGGGGCCTGCTGGGGCCTGCTGGGGCCTGCACAGTGCTGCTTACAGCTGTCTGCATGCACATAACTGCACTTATGCATTCATGAATACACATGAGTCTATACTTGCTTTGAGCTAAATGCTAACATGTGCATGCTAATATGCTGACAGTAACATTGTAACATACTGATGTTTGGTGGGGCAGTAATATTGAGTTAGTATAAGTTAGTATAGTGAGTTAGTATGCTAACATCTGCTAATTAGTACTTAACACATACTTAACGTACAGTAAGGGAATGTCATTCATTTTGCTTGTATATGATATAGAATATTATATAAATGAGAAGTTTTGACCTATTAAAGTGTGAAAAGTGTGTTCCTCCTCAGACTGACTCACTGTCACTGAGCTGTGTGTGTGCTCTCTGTGTCTCCGGTTCAGGGAAGTGTGAGGACAGCTTGGCCACTCCTCTGCCCTACAGCTCCTTCACCAGCTCATCAGTGTTCGGCCGAGCGTATGGAGCCGGTTACGCCAAACTCAATCGCAAACAAGGTATGCCTATTATGTGTACACATGGATTCACATGGTCAGTGTTGGGTTGGTATTCTCAGTTATCACTGCATACTAATAGCTGTTGCACTGAATGATGACTGTGGTCAGCCCGTTTGCAATGCAAAAAGCACACACATGCAAATAAAGAGAAAAGGTCCTTGTGTTCTCAGTTAGAGTTCATATTCTTTAAAGCATGAGAACATGTTTACCAGCATTTATTCATTCATGAGCCCAATGATGCTTATAGAGGTCCTCGCCATCGAATCCACCCCGAGGAGCAGGTAAAGGGCCAACAGCAGGGGTAAGCACCGATGGGTGTCCTGGAGCCTGATGAACAGCTTTACTTCGGTCATCAGTGCGAGGACCTTCAGTCTAGATACTCTCAAAGGGAAGAAAAAGGGAGTCCAGGATCCTCCGGACTCTCTGATCCTCATAAGCATCTTCTCTTCTTTGATAGGATTCAGTAAACAGTCTTTCAGAAGTTACATTTGTTTCACTAGCAAGGACCACATCATAAACAAGATGCATTAATCATTTGTTTTAATGATGCATTAACAAAACTGATTGTGCTTGAGACTCTCTGCTTACAGAGTTCACGTAGACACTCGCACACAACATAGAGGAGGAAGGGGAGGACAAGAGAACAGGTTGAGGATGAGGGCTGCAGAATAAGGATTAGGTGGAGAGGCAGAGGAGGCGTGGTTAAGACGTGGTCCTGCTCCTTAAACTCTAAATAGCTTCAATTTCTTTTACAATCAGGCTGTTTTGCATAATCCTCTTAATGAACAAAGGCCTGTGTTAGGATGGCCATAGTTTGCTGTACAGCAGTGCTGGCCTGTGCAGTCTGTCGATTCCTGGACTGAATTGTTCTTGAAGAGGTGAGCTGTGTGTATAAGATATGCAATGTCTCTGCAGAAGGATTAGAGAAGTGCTGACTTCAAATCAAATTTTATTTGTTTAGCAAGACAGTTCAGAGGCTCAGAGGGCTTTACAATCTGTAGAGGGAGCCACGCCCTCTGTCCTTAGACCCTCGATTCAAGTAAAGAAACGGCACAGTATTTCAAAAACTTTTAAAGGGATATTCTGGCGTAAGTTAAAGCCATTGTCAAACACACCGTAGCACCGAGTTATCCTCCAGATATGGATTTTGCTGACCGCTTGCTTCTCTAGTTCCACCAACTTCAGCAAAGACCGCACGATAGCAATACACAGCGGTGTGTGGTGCCACGCTAAATAGCTGTCCATGTTTTCAGCTACTGGACATTTGAAATTTGCATTTGGAATACATGGTGAAAATACCCACCTTGCATTTGAATTAATGTGTATTTGTCCTTTTATTTATTTACTGTGGGCCCGGTGAGGGGTCTGACTGTTTGCTTTCCTCCCTCCTCATCTTTTCCCTGATAACACTGGCTCTGTTAATGTACGAAAAATAAACAGTGACAAAACTGAGGTTCTCCTCATTGGCACAAAATCAGCACTATGCAAAATTAGTTTTAATTAAATGCTCTGTTTCCCCCTCCCCACAGGTTAAGAGTCATCCTTGACAGTACTCTTTCATTCTAATCCCACATCACCTGGTCTGCACACTTTCACCTACGCAACATAGACTGCCTCCACCTCTCCCTTACTCCCCATACCACTGCCGTCCTTGTCCACAGCCTTGTCACCTCCTGCCTGGACTACGGCAACTCCCTCCTTCTCGGTCTCCCCCACAAATCTCTCCACAAGCTTCATCTGGTCCAGAATTCAGCTGCCTGTATCATCACCACAATCCCCTCCATTCACCACATCACTCCCTTCCTGCAACAGCTCCACCATATCTCTCCAATCTTCTCCATGTTGCTACTCCCTCTCGCCCCCTCAGGTTATCCTCCTCTATTCACTCTGCTCCCCAGCTCTGGAACTCTTTACCACCAGTCATTAGGAACATCAACTCACTCTCACAATTTAAGTCCATGCTCAAAACCCACATGTTTAAGATTGCCTTTTCCATCTGACAGACTCAATTGCATTGTCTTATTTTAACTTGTTTTTAATGTTGTGTACTTTTTTGTGTTTATTATTTTATTTTATTGTCTACTCATTGTAAGGTGTCCTTGAGTGGCAGAAAGGAGCCAATGAAATGAAACGTATTATTATTGTTATAACTCCCTAGGTGCTGGAGGGTGGTCGCCCCTGGATTCAGACCGTAACCAGTGGTTACAGGTGGACCTGGGTTCTAGGAAGCAGGTGGTTGCTATCGCGACACAGGGCCGCTACAGCAGCTCTGATTGGACCAGCAAGTATCGGTTGCTTTACAGTGACACACAGAAAAACTGGAGGCCATATCTACAGGACGGAAACATCTGGGTAAGTATGAATCCTGATCTCATCTCAACTTTATTTTTAACTCTGACACCACGTCATGTCATTTGTGCCAAAAATTGCACAAAAATGTGGCATGCTGCTGGAATGACTGTAACTTAGTGTTTCTAGTCACAGGCTTCTCAGATCAATGTCCACAAACAACTTTGAAATATCTGAAATGTTACCCTTCTTTTTTGCACGAAAGCAGAAGTAAGCTAATGCAAAAAGAGAAAACTCCATGTGTTTGAAATGCATCCCCTTTTCTCCCTTTGACATGTTTCTGGCTCTGAACCTGTGTTGTTTTGAGTCATTTTTAGAGTAAAAAATATATCTTATTTCAGCTTCTTGAATGTAAATGTTCGGACTCTTTGCTCCTTTATGACAGTAAACTGAACATCTTTGGGTTGTGGACAAAACAAGACATTTGAAGACAAACACAGAGTAACATTTTTCACAATTTTCTGACATTTTATGGATCAAACAACTAATTGATTAAATGAATGAATAACTGACGATGAAAATAATCGTCAGCTGCAGCCCTACTGTACAGAGGCATTCTCTATGGGCAGGTTTGGTGTGTATCACCAAGAAAATGAGAATATCAGGTACAGTTTTGTACTTTTCAGAATTTCAAATTTTACAGCTTGGTTACTAGTGACCTAATTTGATTTCATTTTGGGCAAAAACAACATTGTGCCTAATACTATATTATAATACTGTATTCATCTGAGACAATATGGACAATTGTTAAATCTCAACCAATCAAAGTAGTCTCACTCATTCTGTGCAATTATTTTAAATGATTGTCTTATTCGAAATAACCCCAAAGAGGACAAAAGATGGATCACCCATGCATCTGTAATGTGGATCACATTACACTGAGATGGACAAATGTTTATTAAAATGTGTACAGAGACAGTTGTAAATTCTGAGTGTTTGTTGTAAAGAGTCCTAAGGGAACAATGTGAGTTGAGATGAGTGGATCTGTTGCACAGCCAGGTCGCTGCTCCACAGGACACAAGCCATCAGCTCTTGGAGCATTTACACAAAAACATTTGATTATAGACATTTACAGCACCAATTCCTCAAACCATTCTTACACTATGCATTAATCTCGGCCTACAGTAATTGATTAATTACTTATTTGTAGAGGCTAATTTCTATTCTGAATTTAGGGTTGTTTTACTCTGATGCCAGCAGCCGCACCTGCAAGTGTTTATTCAGAATTCAAAAATGGATTGTAAAAATCTAATTTTAGGAAAGTAAATCGAATAGTCTAATTTTCTCCTGGCAGACGGTGAAGAACTACTCGTAGTACTCTGTCTGTTTCCTGTGTTTTTCAGACATTTGAGGGGAACGTGAACAGTGAGGGTGTGGTTCGCCATGACCTGCAGCATGCCATCCTGGCTCGTTATATCCGCTTCATCCCAGTGGACTGGAGCAGGGAGGGACACATCGGAGTGCGTCTGGAGCTCCATGGCTGCTCATACTGTGAGTACTCATGTGGACTGTGGACTGCTGCTGTGGACATGAAGAGTGGTCTGTTTCTGTCTGTGATAGACTGGGCACCCACCCAGTCCCAGGCAGAAGGGATAGATGGATAGGTTAGGTTTGGGATTTTTTTTCATTATCACAATGAACAGTACAGAAGAAGTTCTATCTATCTGTATACTCAGAAACCTTTACTTCATAAAGCATGGAGACACGTCTGCTTTTTATGGACAGTGGTCCAAGAACTATTCCTGGAGGGCTTCACTCTGGCAAAGACAAAGACGGTAAAGACATGCCCACAGAGAACAGTCCTATTTCAACAAAGTGAGTGCCACAAACATGCTGTGGAGGTCAGGAATAGAGACAGACAGGGAGAGGGTGGGATTTGTCGACCCTAATAAGTAGTTTAGCTGACGACACTGTGATTGAATGTATCCAAGCTCACACAAAACACTCCCTTCAAAAGTGCTTAAACACACGTTTGTGTTGTACCTAATCTGTATGAACGTTGCATACAAATATTGTGTTCTAGTGAGCATTATGCCACATCATGTCACTGACTGAACTAGAACAGTTCTGAGGTTTGCTGAAGAGGCAGCAGGATAGTTAATTAACATTATACTGCTAGATTTGAACACCTGAATGTAATTATGCAGTAATTTGAAGAAATTTCAACTGATTACTGATCCTACCAGGCCCAATCCAAAAAATCATAACAGGTTCACATTAATAGACCTTATTCTAACCAATAGAAGTAATAAAAATATTGCCAGTGGAGTTTTTGCCCTTGGTATAAGTGATCACTGCCCGGTCGGTTACATTAGAGATACACACTTGAAAAAAAAGCAACCCAGAATTACTGTTAAAAGAAATCTAAAAAACTTTAATGAGCAAACATATATATATTATCTTTACCATTCAGGCAACTGAGAAATAAATGCACGGCCACCATCAGGAAAGCGACATCAAATTATTAATTAGAATTAATTCACCCCTCATTCAAATCCTGCAAAATTCTGGATGGTAGTAAACTCGATGAAAAACAAAACTGCCAATTCTTTACCCACACATGTAAAATATAATAACTGTGTACTATCCAAGCAGAAATAAATTTGCCAAGCATTTAACAAACATTTTGCTGCGACTCGTCATTTATTTGAAGATGAACATGCAGGATCCACACATCCTCTAATATCGCTTCTTCATACACTCAAAATCATGTCTCTCAGTTCATGTCTCACATTGCAACTCATCTCTTCCAGTGATGTAGCCAATGCCTTACATACAGATTCCAGGAAATCAACCGGTGCAGTAATCTTGATCCGTTCTTTTTAAAACTCTCAGCATTTTTTATCACTGAACAAATAACATACACATTTAATCTTATCAACTGGTGTAATTCCCAGTATCTGGAAGTTGACTCATGTAATTCCTTTGTACAAGGGAGGAGAAAACAGTGATCGCAATATTTACAGGCCAATAGCCAAACTTTCTTGTCTGGCAAAAATTGTGGAATCACTGAATGACCAATGACCTCAAATTATTTCTCTCAAGACATTCTTTTCTGAGCCCTCACCAGTCCGATTTTAGACCCATGCACAGTACAATCTCCGCTGTCACATTCGTTGTAAATGACATTGTTACTTCTATGGACAAAAGTAAATATTGTGCTGCCATTTTTATTGATTTATCAAAAGCTTTTGATATGGTTGATCATTCTCTACTTATTCAGAAATTATGTAATATTGGGTTTGATTCATCTGCCTGTAGATGGTTTCAGAATTACCTTTGGGAAAGAACGCCAGAAACATCCGAATTATTATCAGTAACAAAAGGTGTTCCACAAGGATCAGTTCTGGGACCTGTTTTATTTACAATTTATATACAAGATATTGCCTCTGCACTAGACAATCATAATGCTCATCTTTATGCAGATGACTCTGTTTTGTATTGTTCTGCTGACACTGTACAACTTGAGTTGAGAGCCTGCAGCTCTCTTTTACTGCTCTTCAGAATAAACTTGTTGATCTTAAACTGGTACGCAGTGCAAGCAAAACAAAGTTCATGCTTTTTTCTAGAGCAAGAGGCATTGCTATATTTGGAGAGTCACAGTGTATAAATACCTTGGCATTTTGCTCGATGAGTCATTTACTTTTAAACACCACATTGAAAATCTTATCACAAAACTCCAGAAAAAACTCAGATTTTTTTACAGAAACAGGTCCAGTTTCCCCTTGGACTGAAAAAGTATAAAGTATAGTCGAGGCAATCTTTTTTATCAGTCCTTGATTATGGCGACATTATCTATCGGCATACTGCTGCTACCATTCTCAAACCCCTCGACTCAGTTTATCACTCTGCCATCAGGGTTATTACTGGAGATCCCTACAGTACTCACCAATGCTCTCTGTTCAACAAAGTTGGCTGGACCTCTCACACAGATGTGGGATAAACACTTTGATCCACAAAACTCTCACTGGACATTTACTACCATATATATCATCCATGCTGGACTGGACCACGGGAACTTGCCAAACCCGCTCAGCTGACCATCCTACATTTCAAGTCCCACGCGTTTACTGGGAAAATCTGCCTTTTATTTTTGTGCACCAACCGCATGGTACTATCTTCAAAACATACTCATGATTGACACTCTCACTACTCCTGGACATTTTAAGACGTTGCTCTCAAACTCAACTCAACTCTCTCTGTCTTTATTGCTCAAAACAGTTCTCCCTCTCCTAATGCACATCAGTCGACCAACGGTCACCAACACAGTCCCTGCTGATGACCAGGACCACGTGACTCGCTCACGGGGCATGTTCTAAAAAAAGCATTGGTCACCATGGAGCACAGTCTACAAACTGTATTTAGCTGTGTTGCTGTTCCTTTTGAGTCAGTAACACTTAGGACCTGTAGATTGGAAAATGATAATGCTGAATATAACATTTTCAAAACAAAAATGTGTTATGTGAATATGAACGCTGACCTTGTCTTGGGTTCAGTATTTCCTACCATGGTAAGTCATTGTTGACAATTATTGTGATGAATCACTAATATATGATCCGACCGTCTTTTCACATATATCAATATTTATTACGGTATTATTATTGTTATTATTATTATTATTGTTAATAATCATCATCATTACAGGTGAACCATGCAACTTAATACTGTTATTCAGGAAGTGTTTTAAACAAGTACTATCAGTCACACCACTGGACTGGACGCTCCTGCATCAAGAGCTGACAGACAAAAAGTGTCTCCTGTTTTTTGTCTTCCAGGGGCAGATGTGATCAGTTTTGATGGTCATGGCGTTATCTCCTACCGCTTCAGGAGTAAGAAGATGAAGATTGTGAAGGACATTATCTCTCTGAAGTTTCGAACTACAGCTGGAGATGGTGTCCTTCTCCACGGAGAGGGACAGCAGGGAGACTACATTTCCCTGGAGCTGCGCAGGGCAAGGCTACAGCTCAGCATCAACTTAGGTAGGCCTCCATAAAGTGCCTTCAGGGACAGTCAGAGTACTGCTTTAAGTTCTCCAGAGACAGCCTATTCTATTCTATTCTGTTCTGCTCTGTTCTGCTGAAATGCTGGACTTCATTATGTTCTGCAGGCAGAGTCAATGATGTTTACATTTACAGCCTGTTCCTCTCCATGTGATGTGCTCACCTCTCTCCAGGTAGTAACCAGTACGGATCAATTCAGGGTCACACCTCTGTGACCAGCGGGAGCTTGCTGGACGATGATCACTGGCATTCAGTCGTCATAGAGCGTTACCGTAGGAACGTCAACTTCACTCTGGACCACCACACTACACAGTTCAGGACCAATGGGGAGTTTGACCACCTGGACCTGGACTATGAGGTAAAGAGTCCAGATCTTCACATATCCTGACACTCAGCTCAGAGTGGTGAGTCATGGTTGTCCTTGACGTACACACTGATGCTGTAACGCTTGTTGGGTAACCTCCAACAAACCACTGGCCATTGTCCCACGCAGTGTCGTAACACAAATCACCAGCCATGCATTAAAAACCGTCTACACAACTCCCCACACAGTCAAGTCTACCTCATTTTCTGGCAGCTCTGCAATAAAGGTATTCTATATATGCATTCATTCATTTTGATGTATGACATATAACTAAACAGAGTTGTCATTGCTCCTCCATCATTTCACTCAAACTGCAGATGGCCAAGGAATCACTTAGTGCAGACTGTGTGTGCATTAAGCTGAGTGACTGTATGAATGCTGTTTGCAAATGAAAAGTGTGACCCACTGTAGCTAGCTAAAGGCCTCCCTCCGATGTCAAGTCTGCCTTGGCTGTCTTCATGCTGGGGACACACAGGAGGGTAACACACCAAGTCACTGGTCTGGCTGTGGACATCAGAAGTGATCGCATCTTTTGTGTTTGCCTTTGACGTTGATCAATTGGATTTGGATGTCTCTGTGTGTGATCTGCATCGGCTGTGTGTCCTCAGATCAGTTTTGGAGGGCTGCCGGTGTCGGTGA
The DNA here is from genome assembly GCA_038406115.1 of Haemulon aurolineatum. Taxonomy (NCBI): domain Eukaryota; kingdom Metazoa; phylum Chordata; class Actinopteri; order Lutjaniformes; family Haemulidae; genus Haemulon; species Haemulon aurolineatum. The sequence goes on from JBCAUF010000036.1 coordinate 323,867, forward strand.
AGCCGAGCTCAGGAGGCAGAGAGAACTTTGTGGGCTGCATGGAGGGAATCACCTACAATGGAGACAACATCACCAACCTGGTCCGCAGGAAGAAGGTGGACACGTCCAGCTTTGTAAGACCACTCTCGCTGCCTCTGTGTGTGTGTGTGTGTGTGTATGTGTGTGTGTGTTTGTGTGTTGAACATTTTCATTTATCTGGAGTTTGCATGTTGTCTGTGTGCCTACATTTTCTGTGGGACACCCAGGGGTGAGGATGGATATGAGTGTGATTTATAATGCAACCTGTCAGCACGTACCCCACGTCTCACTCAGAGTCAGCTGTGATAGGCTGGTGTTATAGGCCAGATGTAAGGACTCAGCCCTTCAACCTGCCTTTGGAAATGTGAACATGGCCATCTACTGGAACAATACATGTGTTACAGATAATCTTCATCCAATACTGTACATTTGACACACAGCCATGAGACACAGTGTGGTAAATAGCTCAACAATGACACATTCTTCCTCCCACACAGGGACCTGTTGACCTGATCCTCTCTCTGACGTGTGTCTCTGGGGAAGTTTCACAAAAGGGCTGTGCAGATTTAACATCATCTAAACCTGCAAAAATACCACAAAATCAAAGCATATTATTCACGAGGGCCCGAATCTCCCATAAGAGGGAAAAGATGCACAGCTGCACGGCTTTTTGGCTGCGAGGATTCAGCCACTGACTTAAGTCTGTCACTTAAGCACCTCGAATCGAGATGGGCACTCGGGGTGGAGCAACCTTTAAGTGTGGGTGTTTCCTGTCAAATCTGGCCTTCTGCGTATTCTCCAACTGACTTAAGCGCTTCTGCTCTTACGTGGCTCTGAGGCTGCAGTACACTCTTAGAAATAAGGGTTCTTCTACAGGGACTGAGGTTCTACCTGGAACCATTTGCTTCTGAAAAACCC
>JBCAUF010000036.1:432714-446302 GCA_038406115.1 Haemulon aurolineatum
ACTACGTCTTGTGGAAATAGCTTTTCAGAGCTAGCAAAAGTTAAAAGTTGGGTGAATATATATATCTCACAGAACCCATTTGAATTATCTGGTGCTAATATGGTCTTAACATGCACCAGAAGACAGGAAATGGCATCTACTTTATCGAAAATTTTATGGGGGAAGACCCCCAGACCCTCTATGGATTTATCTCCTTCATACATGCTGAAAGTTCTTCACAGTCCAACATTGAAATCCACACAGTAGATGTTGATCCTAACACCAAACTAACCTCAGTAGTCTGTGTAGTTAGTTTGTTTTAAGGCTATAATGTGTCATTTGTATAACATTGAAAATGTGTCTAAAGTGCCCTCTACAGTAGTGAGGACGCGCTATATGTGCCCTTTTTTTAATCTTTCCGCCCCTACCCTTCAAAATCATGGATGTACTGTTGATGAAGGTAGGCGCTGTTCTGAGCATTATTTGTGGCTACGAGTGGCTTTTTCGTTGCAGTTTGTATTGCTATCGTGCAGTCTTTGCTGAAGTTAGTGAAACGAGAGAAGCAAGCGGTCGGCAAACTTCATATCTCGAGGGGGGGTCTAACAAGGTGCTACGGTGTGTTTGATAGTGCTATGCAACGAGCCACGACTCCCCATAGAGCTTGCTAGCTCTTTGGGGAGTCATGGCTCGTGCGTGCTACGAGTCACTAATTACTATAACACGTACACAGCATTCTAATGATGCAGCAGGTCAAGGTGGCCCTAACATAAACTTTTTTTAATGTTGAATTGATCAGTCTAACAATGTATCATTTTATAAACTCATCATAGGTTGTCTTTGTAGAGTAATAAACTACAGTAATCTTAATGTGAGTAACTGGCAACTAGCTGTTGTAGGAAGCATAAAATGTGCAGACTTTCCACCACTCATGTTAGTTAGTTACGAAACAAATCTGTAGTAATTAAATTAAAAATATCATCGGACATGCACACACACACACACACACACACACACACACACAAAACAACACAAGGATACACAAGACAAAAGAAGTTCACATAAACACATTTATTTGTCTTGCATATTGGTTACTGAATCAAAAGTCCCTATAATTCACTATCATTATGTTGACTTATAAATAATGAAACTGACTAATCATCACACAGGTTATTGTTAAACAAAGTAGATGAGGATGGAAGAGTACAACATTAAAGAACCGATAAAGGAAGGAGAGCAGATAAGAGAGATGAAGAAGCAGGTTGTCAGTGTCTGTTTTGTTTGACTGTCTAACTGTACAGAACCCAAATGATAACAATAACAAATACAAACGGAGATGTGACATTTTTCAGATGATAGTGTGGAGATGAGGTTGTGCATAGAGCCGGAGTAGTGCCGATATGGTCCCTGATCTGCGGCAGTGACAACCCAACACTTTCACAGAGCCAAGTGTGATCAACCAAACCAGGCAGAGCTGTCCTGTTCTGGAGTGGAGCATTCCCTCCAGCATGTGCTCCAACACTAAACCATCCTCAGGTGAGCAGAGCGCACCTGGGCCACCCTGTTCCATACCGTTTTGTATCACACAGCATTCCTAAAGCTAATGTCCATGTGTTGATATTGACTGGTTGCCACATGTCTCTACTCAGCATGTGGATTGTTTCCCACATTTGTGGTGGAAGCTTTCTTTATGTTAAAGGAATAGTTCACCCAAAAATGAAATTTGGTCATTATCGACTTACCAGCATGCTGATGAAATGTCCGGTGTGGTTTTTATATTCCTCAAAGTGCCGTGGGAGGCTAAACTCTGGATGTTGCCCCTTCAGGATTACAGTGGACGCTCATTATATGGCTTTGCGGTCAGAAAAACTACACCAGACCTCTCATCATAGTGGGTAAGTCGATAATGACCGAATTTCATTTTTGGATGAACTATTCCTTTAACCATTCCCGACTGAGTGTCACTGCCCATCCAGTATAGTACTGCAGTTGAGCTACCCAGTATGTTGCTGCAGCACCAAAGTGATCCAAGCTGAACTCTGATCTGACTGTAAGTAATTGAAGCCACTGCCCACCACAAAGAGTTGCATTTGCTGAAAAAGAAAAAAAAAATGGCATTGTGGCACAGTGAGATTGTGAGCTATGTTGCATGAAAGCTAAATAACTGACACCGAAGTTGAGGAGAGAACATCACAGAAGTAAAGGTATGCAAACCCTGAGAATTCAGGATTTTCATCGCAACATACCCACTAAACAGAGATAAACAAGAGAGGAAATAAGAACCAAAACAACAACAAAAACAAACAAACAAACATCTGGCCGTATTTTTTTTAACCTTCTCATAAATTTTCTATTTATGAAAAGGCACCCAATTTTAAATATACAGAGATGTTGACGGTCCATAGCTCCAAGTACCTCTTATAAAAATGCCATGAATTAGTTTTAACTAACAAAAAAACAAAAACAAAATCCTGACATCTTTCATCCAGGATGAGTGAGGAGGTGTACTTGAACACAGTTATAATTCCGGTTTCACTTCGTGACTGGTCCCATTACTCCACACTCACTCTGCACTGTGAGTAATCCATTGTGCACACAGTTCAGTGTGCATTTGAATGTGGCAGCATGCATTGAAATTAATGCACAGCTGATCTAATAAAAATTAAATAAGATTACACAGAGTGCTAAATAGGCATCAGGTCCTTTCATTCAAGTGCCTTGATAATGCCTGTAGAGGGCACTCTTATACTACCTTTACAATATGATCAGCACCCATGCAAAGTAAGTCACACAGACACATTCTCCTGCCTTATCTCTCTCCAGCCATTCTATATAAATATAGTATATGGCAGGAATAACAGTACAAACTGTATTTGGAGTCACATGAATGCGGGGGCCACCTCCTTCAGTGGGCATCAACAGTGCAGCCTTTGCAGGACTGAAGGCCAATAGGGTGAACCTGCACCTCCTCCCTCAGAGGATAGTTTACCACTTTGTCTCATTTTGAGAGTTTTACCCATCTTTCCCATTGGTTATAAAAACAGAGTCACAAAGTTAATTGCTGAAGTGTGGGAGCATGGCATCAGACGAGAAACATATGCGGGCAGCCAGTTATTTGGTTTGTTTCTGACCTGTCTGATTGGCTGACTTGTATTCTTTGACCCGATGGTCTTAATGATGATGATGGTAATGATGGTCAGAACTACAAAACAAGAACAAACGGGAATGATCCTTTAATAAGACACTAGTCTCACAGAGACCAAAACAGGTGGTGTTTTTGGGTGCTCTGATACTACATGCTCACTTGATTTGACTGAATTTAGGAGGGCTGCCTGAACTCACCATGGTTTCAAAAGATGGCTGATCAGCCACATTTGGAGGTTGCTTTGGGATGGTTCTGTTATGATACATTCAGTATGCATGACACTGAAGGAGAAGCCCCTGAACTGGGACGCAGTGTGTGATGGCCCACACATGAGTGATCGGTTGTACACTGTCCTTGTGCGCTTTTCTCTGTGTCTTTATATCTGTCTATGCTCATTTCCCCTTGGATGTATATAGTGCTGTTTCCTAAGCTTTATCGATTTTAGGATTTTTTTTTCTAGATGTGTATGCAAAGTGTGACCTACCAGTGAATACGATAGCCTTTGCATCCCTATTCTATTCCCTTTTCACCTTCAAAGCCCTGCTTTTATTTCAGGTGTTATAGAAAAAGGAGAGAAAGAAATTAAAAAACAAACAAACACAAGAAAAAACATAAACAGATATTAAACAGAACATTCACTGAGACAAATATCAGTGTTCAGAATACAGCATATGCCCTCTGTGATTTTACAATTCAAATTGTGTCCAGTGAAGTGATAAGAGTGGGACTTTTAGTCCTGTATTATGTGCTTGTGTTTGATCTGTGTTTCATTACAAGAATGCAATACCTGGTCTGACAGAATGATAAGTAAGGAAGACCAATAACACAGAATAAAGACTCATCATTGCTTCTTCAAGTCTAAAATATACATTTTCAAAAGTTGCTTAGGCAATTGTAAAAAATGTGATTTCTTTCCACCTTCTGTTTTTCCTTGGTGTTATTAATCCATCATATGAAATAGATCTAAATAGCACGCAATAGGAAACTGTAGATTATGCCTGTTGAGCTACACAAAAACTCTTCAGGGTCGTTGTAAATATTCTCATTCACACAAGGCTTCATTATGCTCACATCTGAGCCCTAAAAGATTATTAATTTGTCACTGTTTTGCTCTGCAGCATATCAGTCTGCTTTTCGAAGAGTAAGTCAGTAACACTGACATGAGACAGTGTCTTTCTGTTAGTACCCAGACAGTGGGCACATACCTCTGACTTTACTCAACATCCAGTAATAAAGATGACAACACTGCAGAGATGTCTGTTTCCTAACAGCAGTGCTTGTCAAAAAAGAGATGAGAGTAAAAAAGTCTGGGATGTGACAAGTGCATGTCTCCAGAAAAACTGTTATCATAGTTTAAACAGTTAACTCAATGTGTCCACACTAGCTAATTGTTAAAGTTTATTCTGGGTAGTCATTGTCCATACATCCCATCGACCTTTTCCTCAACCCGTCCATCTGGTGTATTCGTCTCTGAACCTGTCTTTACTCTTGGGCTCACATGCTTGTTTCACAGGGCGGCGTCAGGGTTCCGTCCAAAGCAATGTGATTTTCTCGTTTCTCTTCACTCTGTCCTGCTCCCTCCTTTCCTTCTCCCTCCTCGCCTCCTTCCATAGTTACTAGCTCCTGGGTGCAGTTGAGTGGGCTGGCTTTAGACGATAGTGGGCTAGCACTGCTGCCTGAGCCGACATCAGACCTCTCCATGTGATTCCTTCCCTGGTGGCTTAAGCCTGTGAGCTGCCCTTCACCTTCTAAGCTCCTGGCTGCTGAGCCCTCACCTCCCCCCTGGGAGTTACTTGGACTGACAGATTGCTGGGCCAGAGACGCAGACAGCAGGTTCGTCGGTGGAGACTTACCTTCCTGCATTACGGAGCCAGAAAACCTCGGAACCATGTCGTCAGAAAGTAATTGAGCAAGGTTGGCTGTGCCAGCTGAGGCTGGGGTGCCCACAGGCGCCATCACTGCCATTAGCACATCATCTTGGGATCCAATTAAGTCAACCTTGATGGCTCTCATCTTTTGAGGGCTGTTATAATCTCGTAAGGAGCCACAGATGCTGTCACCGGTCACCCCAAAGCTTTCCACATTCTGTGGTACCAAACCCATATCTCCAGTCCCACTTTCTCTGGGACTGGACACAAACTCATACAAACCCTCTTTGATAATGGTGTTTGGTTGAATGCTGTCATGGCCCCTGTTAACCTCCTTGGTGCTGATTTGACTAAGATCCAAGCGAGGTGGGATACGCTGCTGTCTACCACCAGTTTGACCCCCTTCTGTGCTGGGGAGCAGAGAGCTTCTTTCTCCTCTTTCCACTGATAATTCATCGGCCATATTAGAGGATTTTCTGGCAAGGTTGACTTCAGGTGAAGTTTGCCGGGCTTGGGTTGTTTTCAATACTTTCATCTCCATCTGCTCCTCAATAGTTTTTTCTTGCTGCTCTGGGATGGTTGCTTTCTCTTTGTAAGCATCTTCCAGGCGCTTTACACTGAGGTGCTGGGGGGTAGTTTTATTGGACAAAGGCTTGACTCGATCAGGAGAACCACGCTGAACCACTTCCTGGTAATGTGAATGTTGGGACTTGCTTGGGCTGCCCACCTCTGCATTGCTGTAGTGTTTGTGGTAGCTCCAGCGGCTGGGTGACAGATGATTGTCCACAGGACACTTACTGTCCTCCCTCTTTTCCACCAAGACATCTGTGAGTTCCATACTACGTGCAAAAGCATCTTTTAGGTTAATAGAAATAATGCTTCCACTTCTCTTGGCTCTTTCAAGAGCTTCCCTCCTCTTAATGGCCTTCTCTTGCCTCTTCTGCTCACGATAGAACTCAGAGAAGTTGTTGACAATAATTGGAATAGGAAGGGCAATGACCAACACACCTGCTATGCAGCAGAGCCCTCCTACAATCTTGCCTAACAGGGTTTGTGGGTAGATGTCGCCATAACCAACAGTGGTCATTGTAATGGTAGCCCACCAGAATGAGGCAGGAATACTGGTGAATTTGGTAGCGTCCTCATCCTTCTCAGCAAAGAACACCAAGCTAGAGAAGATCATGATACCCATTGCTAAGAAAAGGATCAGCAGACCCAACTCGTTATAGCTCCTTCGCAATGTGAAGCCCAAAGACTGCAGTCCTGTTGAGTGCCTGGCTAGCTTCAGGATCCTCAGGATCCTCATAATCCGGAAAATCTGGACCACACGGCGCACATTCTGAAACTGCATCACACTCTTGTTAGACTCAGTTAGGCAGAGAGTCACATAGTAAGGCAGGATAGCTAGTAAATCAATGATGTTCAATGGTGCTTTGATGAAATTCCACTTGTTCGGGGCTGAGAGCAGGCGTAGGATGTACTCCATGGTGAACCAAGCAATACAGACAGCTTCCACGTGGGCTAGGCTGGGGTTGTCATTGAACTGGCCAAATTCATCTACCACCTGGAGTTCTGGTAGAGTGTTGAGGGACAATGAGATGGTGGAAATGACGATGAAGAGGATGGAGATCATAGCCAGGATCTGAAAGACAAAGACAAGATTGTGATTATTGAAAACTGATTTACAGACATTTATGGTTTCCAGAGGATGAATTATAATGACCTCAATCAAGTCCCTTAAGTTGAAATTTGGTTTATGAACAAAAGTTCCAAAACAAATATCACTCTCATCAGTCTCGGCTTTAATTTTTGTACAGTCCTTATGGCAATTATTAGCACGGTACCATGCTAGTTGGACATGGTCAACGCGCTCCCTTTCCCAGGGTATCATAAACAGCAACTTTACCAGTGAACCACAGTATCTGATAGTAACCAAACCATGACCTTGTTCCTAAACCTAATCAAGTAATTTTGTTGACTACACCTTGGTGGTGAAACCTACATTTCCTGAGAAGACAGGACGTTCATTTTGAAAACGGTGTATGTATGTAATGAGCATAAATGGATAGATAAATCAAAACGCTAGGGGGAGGGGAACTTAAGAGTACTGAAGCTATGGGGCCACAAGTATCTGTACTTGACAAGTTGGGAATGAGAACCTGATGACATGGTTAACATTACCTGCTAAACATCACCGTGTTCACATTGTCATTATGAGCATGTTAGCTTGCTGACATTTGTATTGCTGTGCAGAACTACAACCTCTCAACCAGTGTTGCCAGATTTTAGCTTAGCTAGCAGCCCAATCAGGCCAGTACCTCAAAAATGGTTTATAATATTTGTGTTGAGTGATGGTAACTTAGATATACTTGCTACTAGTTGTTTTTCTGATATTTTTTGAACTGTGTTTTCTGTGAGGTCAGCTCTCCCTTTCAGCGCTGTTTCTTGTGTGTCAGCTGCTTCTTTTAGTGATTGGTCCAGTTTTCCCACAATGCACTAGACACTGATCACCAGGGCCATTGAAGCGGGAACATTTTACAACTTGTTTAGTAAAATATAAACAGAGTTAGTTAGATTTACGAACCTTTGAGACACATTTTGCTCCTAGCCTCTATTCATTCCTGCTGTCCCTCACTGATTTGAAACTACAATAGTAATACAATAATCCTCCTATTCTCATCAAATTGACTAATAAATTCAACAGCACTCCCTCAAAAACTGCTGTTCTAGACACTTCAATGGGAAACTCCAATGTTGGAGTGGAGTAAGGTAGGCGAAGCATGTGTGGTCTGAGCCTTCTCTCTGCAGCCCTTGCTAGGACATTTCAGGATAATTGTAATAGGATTGTGTTGCTATCTATAGAAAGGATAGAGAGAGGTTAGAAGTGTTTACTCATTCTTTCCTCCCCCAACAGGAAGAATCAAGCAATAATTGGACACCTCCATGATAAGCTTTATACCAAAATAAAATAGTGCTGATCATGATTGACAGGCAAACTACGAGCTGCTGTTTCTAAATGAACAGATACGCGTGATAGTAAGCCTCATGAGATGCTACAGCCCGATGAACATGATATAGCATGCTCTTTGGGTGTCTTGTTAACATGAAGAGCTGAGCTCACCTTCCATCAATCTGGAGCATGATCATTTTTGCTCACTTATGTCAGACCTCCAGGATGGTTTGGCAATGAACTGGAATGGGTTTTCTAAGCAGCAGCAGTTCAATTTCATACCTGGAGATGGGAATTTAGCCCAGTTTAGCTCCCAGAAAAAGCATTTAGAATTTTAACTTGACAACATGGGATGTAATTCTTGGCTGGCCTGGTTTAGAGTGGATGGACGACAAATACCTGTATTGTAAAATAATAATGAATATAATGTTGTCATATTATACCTGCAATAAACTCTGTAACAGAGAAACAAAGTTATTCAAGAGGCAGGCTGCTTTTTAGTTCACAGCTTAGTGCCATAGATAGTAAAAGCTTGATTATATTATGTAACCACCAAACCTATGAAGTCTGGAGTATGCTACTGGAGGAATGACCAACTTTCCCAGTATTAATCAATTAACGAATAGTAAATACCCTGCAAGTAAATTAATAAATCAAGACATAAAAATAAAACATGATTACTTAGTTATTCTGCTTTGCTTTCATACATTGTAATAATTATTATGATACTGATATTATGATGGACATATCAATATAATAGAAAATAATGAATGAAGGTTAAAATATATATATAAATAAAACATTTTAAAATAAAAGTGCAAAATTAAAACATTTTGTTATTCCACTCACACATATGTCTTGTTATCATAACTTATTTCCCAATTCATTGTTTACTCCTGCTACTGTAACATTTGAATGCCATTGATCACTTTAATGTTAAGAGGCCCCTCTTTCATTAGCATGTCACCAAAAAAAAAGAATCTAATGAGATCCAGAGTCAATTCAAATATTAATAATTTACAGTAATAAAACAGTATAATAAGTCTGTGGGTTGAACATCTTTATTTTATTTTATTTTTTTCATAGTTTGTGCATTTTTTCCACTGTTAACTTTAACTTTACACAATGGACTGCATATTAAAATGTAGTTAATTTGCCATTTCCTGAATAACTATGCTTTTATTTAATTAATAGACATGCCTCTCAATGTGCCTGTGAAAAACTGAGGAAGAAGTCAAGTCATTAATGTAACTTCAGTGACAGTGAACAGTGTGGGTCTGACTGATGTGCCGGAAATGATGAGTTAAAAAAGGCATCATTAATCTTTGTGCATGCTATGGAAACTGTCCCTGTGACTCAGGAGAGAGCTCCTGTGAGGTCATGTGATAGAAGGATTGTCTCGGCTGTTTCCAGATGATGGAGCGTCTAGCCAATCAGAGTCGTGTCAAAGGACACTGAGTCCACTATTACTGCTTAACAATCCTCATTGAGACTGAGGGACTCTGTTCTCGTCCTCAAACAGAAACAAGAGTTTTGGACAAAACTGCAAAGGCAAGCAAGAAAAAGAAAGCAGAGATGAACAAGAGAGAGAAAGACGAGGGAGAAGATTGATAGAAAGTCAAAGAGAGTCGGGACAAAGGGAAGTAGAGGGCAGGTGTATCAAAGTGTGTCCACCCTGCAGCGTCTTAATGGCTTAATGGCTGCCAAGTGCTATGACCTTGGCACCCAGGGCAGATTTAAAGCAGTACCAGGAACACACAAGCTGCTTTAGAAGCGGCACACTGTAGGAAGAATTAATGGAGGCTCCACATTTAAGATTCAGCTGATCAATAACACTTTGAGCTTGTTTCACCGTGAGCCACAAACAAAGAAATGAACTGGACTCAACATTTAGGAACAGTGAAACAAATAAAGATGGAAGCTGAAGACAGTCAGTGTTGATGACTCTAGTGGCCCTGCTTTGGTTGGACCTTGACAGGCTGAATGACTGGATACTTATATGCTGTATGTCTATATTACAGGGAGACCTTGGGACCCACCAGTGGTCAATTTTATACAAGTAAAATCTTAAACTTTATTCACAAAACAATGTCACTACTCGACTGTCACAGATTCCTCATCCCAGTGTGCTAGACCGGACAGAGGCCTGCAACAATGCACAGGGACAGTGGACTGGTCAGTAAAGTGGTTTCAGCTCTCATCTTTGAGCTGCATCATTGCACATGGGAGCAACACATCGCAGGCTGTGAACTTTACTATTTGGGTGTATCAAATGCTAATCTCCAGCCCTGGACTCTTCAGAGTTTTCATCAGCCGGCAGGAGAGACGCTCTGTGGTGTTCGGGCATTTAATAAGTGATCTGTGAGCAGACTTTGTGGAAATCTGACAACATGGTTGAAGACGAAAGGCACTGATGAATCACAGGGTCTCACAGGTAAACACACTCATGTAGGCTGCTTCTGTAGGAGTTTCATGTGGAAAGTGGGAATGGGAATGAAAAGGATCGAACAGTTGAATCTCGAACAGCCAACTCTGTCAAAGCTCAACTACACAAAGTGATGTGAGTGCGTTTATTTGAATAGTGAAGACAGATCAGTTAGAGTTGGACACATCAGCTTATTTAGCAAGTTTCTAACCTTGATCACTGAGATGATCTGTGATGAATCTGTATGGTGAGGAGTGAAAGTGGCATGTCACAATGACTGAGACCATGAGCACAGTGTGCAGACAGCGTGTGTGGAATGATGACCATGGGATGGAGCATGATCAGGGAGAGTGTGTCACTGTGTACACACTGCTGAGTTTACTCGGTCCTGTCACATTTGAATGAATCACAGATGCAGGACATTTTGGTGACTAAGGAAACTGTCTGGGGTTTATGTGAACCACCATTAGCACTGTATTTTCTAGTGGTACTCATGCCAATACACCAGTGACAAGTCAACCTTGTAGACATCAACACAAACATAAACCATCAGAGAGGGAGAGAGAGAGAGAGAAGAAATCATAGAAATTGTCAGAGAGACAAAACACAAGATGGAATGAAGGAATGGATGAAGTGACTGGGCAGAGAAACCTAAGCCCTGATCAATATGTGGAGGTATTTCTGGAACAACAGAGACAGGATCTGTTGCACAGCTGCTGTTTCTGCAGAGGTCAACACAATTTATATGGAAAGCTGCAGCTCTCACCAGCCCTACTGCTTTCATGTGTTGTTCACACACCGACGTCATTCACTAGTTCATCGACCCATTCATCCACATGTGCTGTGATCGACGTTGCTGTAGGAGCATGTTCTCTATGGTGTAATATTTCAGTAATGGGAAAATGAGAGCGGATACAGTATTAAAGATGCACGCTGATGATTTCACAGCACAATCACATCAACAAATCCCCAAATCAAATGTGGTGTCCCCACAGCAGATGTGGTCTGACATCATGATGAAGGCTGGATGACTTTTAGCCTAACAGTGTACACACACTCTGCTGCAATAAACACATCAGCATTTCGTCAATCAAGGTGGCAAAAAGCAGCTGTATCCCCAGTCTACATGTCGAAGTATCCTGAACCTCCAGTTGCCCCCGGTGGCATAGCCATTGTATGTGAATGTGTGTGAATCATACTGATGGGCATTTGGCATTTTGTACAGTAGCCTCGGCCACCAGTGTATCAATGTGTGTGTGAACGTGACCTGAGTGTGCAGCGCTTCGAGTGGTCGCAAAGACTAGAAAGGCGCTATATAAGTTTAGTGCATTTAGTTTCAGTTGTACAGAGAGCAGAGGAAACACTCCATGAAACGTGTTGAGCCCTGAGTGTTTAACAAGACAAATGCTGTGTATCATTAGGATCTGAACACACACACACACGCAGAGAAGGAAGAGGGTAGAGAGGATAATGACAGAAAGACACAGTCAGAATTACAGTCATTAGCCCAAAGAGAAGCCTGTAATTAGTCAAACATGGTGTGTCACTGCTGCAGGGTGAACACCTCGACACCTACACTGACCCATGATGGAGGATGCTCCGCTGTGGACCTGCAGGTTTAAGATCATGTGATGAGACAGAGGAGGTGTTTTTTATCTTTAGAATTATGATTATAGATACGTAAACACTTACACACAGTTTGAGTTTGAGGACAATCCCCTAACCCCGCCCACTGTCACGCTGTCAGCGGTGATGTCACCACAGCGGACGCATTAATTGATTTACGTTGTAAGAATGTGACGTGCAGTTTCTGTAACAGAAAAAATATTTTGTGCAGCTTCATTCTGTTATATGAGTAAAGGTTAGTCCTTACATTTTAGTGTCTTGTGGCTTTGTGCCATGGGTGCACCGCCAAGTTTAATAGACTAAAGATACTGTACTGCTTAATTATATCTCAATATGTTTCTGTTATTATCCTAAATAAAATAAAAGCTAATTGAAAAAAATATATGGTTGAATAGTGGGATGTATAGGGAGATGAAGAGGGAGTCAGAGGATGGACTCTGTGTTTTTACATTGCACTGAAGAGTATTAGAATGTGTTTAACTATGTGGACAAAATCAAATTGTATATTATTTAATGAATGAATGAAATAAAATGAATTGATTTATTTTTTCATGCCGAAAGAGAAAAAGAAATGGTAAATGGTCTGACTTATATAGTGCCTTTCTAGTCATTGTGACCACTCAAAGCGCTGTACACTCAGGTTACATTTACCCCTTTCACACACACATTCATACACTGGTGTGACATTTTACCCTGGTGGCCGAGGCTCCTGTACAAAGTGCCACCTGCTCATCAGTCTCATTCACACACCGATGCCAGCGGGGGCAACTGGGGGTTCAGTATCTTGCCCAAGGAAACTTCGACCTGCAGACTGCAGGCCAGGGATCGAACTGCCAACCTTCCTATTCACTTTTTAACAGCAGATATGAGGAAATAATGTGTGTCACATAATGCCCTCCACAGGTGGAGGTGTAACATAGACACTGATTGCTGGTCTAATGAAATACCTACACTTAAAGGTGCATTTCAGACCACGTATTGCTGGGTATGCTAATAGGAGCAAGGCTGAAAACACTGCAGAGCCAGTCTCAAATCAAATTTCAAACAGAGCAGCTCTCAGTGGAACTCGTTCTATATTTCTGTGTGTGGCACTTTGAGGAGAAACACACTCTGTGGAAACAGGTTTATTGACCTGTAACCACATGCTTATTACAGCTTCCAGCCTGGGGAACATGTACGCAAGCAGTCCCGTTTCCCAGGAACCATCGGTGCTGGGAACCTGATTGTTTGTGTTCAGGTTTTTATTATTATTAAACGTCCTTTTCTTTATTCTTCTGTTGATAAAAGTGGTGCTGCACGCTAAAAGTGGCGCTTGCACATACCTCAGATGCAGAAAACTCCAAATGTCTGCCTGCAGGGGGGCGCTATAATCTCAGCCTATAACTCCCACACCGTATGTCCCCATTCAAAAGCCTCATATTGGCAGATTCCTCACATAGAGCTGAATCACGTGGGCTATTCCAACAAACCCAAACAGCTACACATTCAGCCTTTTGTACACTCTTAGAAATCAAAGTTCTTAGTAGAACCATATAAGGTTCTTCGGCTTGTCCTCATAGGAGAACCCTTTTTGGCTCCAGGGAGAACCTTTTATAAAG
>JBCAUF010000036.1:677741-693881 GCA_038406115.1 Haemulon aurolineatum
CTTAGCTCCTTGACTCTGGGACTCTTCTTGGCACTTCAGTCTCAACACACAATCGAACAGTGAGGCCAGATAAACAACTTGGAGAGACATCAGTGTATTCATCACAACTGGATATTCTGTATGTCAAAAACCAAATACTGAGGAATTCAACAAAAGTCTGCTTGATACACAATGTCATTTTCCTTTCCAAAGGATCAAAGCGTCACACACAGACTGCTGAGGGGAAATGCAGTGAAGGTGTTCACATCTGAGAGCTGATGGGCTCCAGGAGGTTCTCCTCCGCCTCCGAATCCACGAGTCAAGAGTCAAACTGAGTGCTGAGAGCCGACAGGAGGCGTCTGTCCAATAAGTGTCAAGTCAAAGTGTTGTTATTAGGTTACTGGTTGTAAGTAATGTAGTGAGCAGGAGAGGAGGGCAGCCGGCTCAGCTAATAAAGCAGTCATATCCCCAATCAGCGGCCGGCCTAATTGACAGCCACATGAAGGGAGAACAGCTAATTGATTATAGGCTTGTCCCAGTCCAACACACCGGGGGACCGACGGGAAATGGACTGAGGGAAATTTTGTGTCTGACCATGTGTGTGACTGAGTGTGCACACTTGAATCTGGTTTTTGGGAGACACTTTGTGTGTATTTCTTTGGTTCCTTTTTTGCAAGCCCTCAGCTCTGTCAGGAGGAACCAACGTTTGTCTTGTCAATTTGCATCGGAAAAGTCCTACTGCATTTTGGGGGTGGGTCACAGCTCCAAATAGAGTTCCACAGAGGCAGAATCAAATTAAAGAGGTGAGGGATTGTTTGGTTATAGCTGCTAAGCTGTGCTAAATGGAAAGAAAGGTCTGCATCCTCCTCCCTGCCCCTCATTGTGTGTGTGAGAGCTTACTGTCACAGAGAATTCCTTTAAAGAGCCCTGTTGGCATTCCTCTGTGTTTTGTGCACCACAGATGAGAGGTACAGGTTAGCCACACACAGGAAGACCGGACTGAGCTCACTATTGTCTGTCACAGCCTTTGGCTAATGAACTGGCTCATTACAGCATTACAGTGAATGAACTGAACTCAGTGAGGGGTTTTTTTGGACATAATAATGCTGACATCTTTCAGGCTGAGTTTTGCTGCATCAGACTGTCCCGATGAGTTGGGCCAGCAAGAGTGTAGAACAGCAGTGCAAAAGTGATCCAGATAAAAATACATCAAAAATATTTCGAGAAATATAAAACAAATCTAATCTGTTAGTGGCAGCACATTTATTACTGCAGGATGTAATAAACATGCTGATGATTTGATTTGAAAATGATGAAAAATGATGAAGGCACCTCCACATCTTTATATTCTGCTTTGCTGCATAAACTGCATTAGCACTGGATGTCAGTCATCTACAGCTCCTGCTATTTCTATACAGTTTTTTTTGGCAATAGCTTAACAGTAAACAAACATTGTCCTGGTATTATGTGTTGTTTTTGTTTTGGTTATTTTACATTCCTGTTTTTTTTTACAACTGCAAAAATCACTTCTATAATTTTTTTTTTACTTGTTTCAATGATGTAAGGTTAATCTGAAGACATGACATCATGACTTGGAGCTCCACTGATGGCGGGTGCTGAATGTGTATACTGCTTGAGCCTATTTGTGCTGCTTCTAAATAAAAGCTTGACTTTATAAACTGTCTTAGGGAAAATTTCACTTCCCTCCAAAGCGCCATCCCTGTTCATCTCATACAGAGTAAATAAGTGAATCACCACATCCTCCACTTCAAAGTCCCCCATCAGCACACTGTCATGTTCCACCATAGATTGGCAATTCATCGTGGTTAAAAAAAGAGCCATTGGTTTAATCCCATCCCAAGTCATTTTTTTGTTACCTATCAAAGTGAATGTCGGGTCCGGCCCATGGGAGGGGCGACATGACATTTCCACGGCAGCTTCTAAACAGGTCAGTCAAGGGAACCATGGAGTCCAAAGCGGTGGGAGGGGGACACTTTCAACCAAACCGTGTAACTGAATCTAAACCAGTGGTTAAACCCATTCAGCAGTGCAGGAATGGGGAGAGCCCTAACAATACAATACCATTCATAGGCTAACACAGCCCCAGCGGAATGACCAGGGAGGGGTTTTAATCAGGCAGAAAGGCTCTCAGCCAGCCAGCCAGCCAGGCCGTCAGACTACAGAGGCCCATGCTTCACATAAAGCCCCACATCTCCGCACCTACATCTATCTCTCTGTGTTTGTTTTAAAGTGCGCGATGCCTGACTCCCTCATTCTTCAGAGAGCTCGCAGAATAAGAAAAATGTAAAGCCGCTTTGGTTGGCAGCGGCTGAGAGATGTGATGGAGTGAAAGGGGAGCGAGGGGATGGAGAATGGAGAACTGAGAGTCAGTCTGCCCTCGGCCTGACCTGCAGCTTTCAGGGGGCTTGAACACATCAGAAATCCCATTGTGGGAGGTGATTAATTGAGAGTGATAACTTACCATGAACAGAGATTGTTATAGGCTTTAATGTGGTAGGCCTGGCTTTTTAAACGCTGCTTTCACGTAGCTTTGTAGTCCAGCATATGGGCCCAGACGTATTCAGTGACAAAAGACGAACGGAAATTTATCACGCTTGTATGTCCTGCTAACAACGTGTTCTCTCTCTTTTTATTTAAACACCAATTCTCTTTAAGCCCACTGGCTTTTGAACCTTAAACACTGATGGGAAAACATGTCCATACAGTGGTAATAACATGTTGTGGTTGGAAGTATAGCTGCAAATAAAGATTACTTCAAAAACTGATTAGTCTGTTGATTAATGTGGCGATTTATTGTTCAGCTCACAAAATGTCCAACATAATGACGAACACCAATGTGAGCTTAAAAGAGCCTTCAGGCTTCTGATTTAGTCAGACCAACAATCAAAAAACATACTGGATTTATATTTAACACTATGTCAAAAAGAAAAACAAATATTTTAGTTTTTTAGTTTTTTCTTTATAAATGACTTGAGTTATTACTACATTATCAGATGTATGTGATTTCATCACTGAAAACTGTGACAGAAATGGTTGTTAATAACATTTGTTCACCACCAAAAACAAAATAAACCTAAAAATACCTCCTGAAATATATGACTTTCTTCTTGTATTGCAATTTTTGTTGTCTACTTCAAATGAAGCTTTGAACCTCTTTTTCCCTCTTTGACCCTTTGCACCAATCATTTCATTGCATTTCACTCAATAAATATTTTGCATTTTCTGAAGGAGAGGTGTGTGTGAGAGTTGGAAGCTCTGAGTTAGCTGCTGTTCCCACTGCTGCCACTTCAAGCTACTGTGAATGATGGAAGCTGACACACTGTTCAGTGGAAGCTAGAAGAATTGCTGAAGTGATGTTGAAATTGTCTGAAAAAACAGCAAATGAACTGCACTGCTTTGTAAAACAATGTAAAACATGTTGTGAGGCTAATTATATACAGCCAAACCTGGAAGTAGAATAAAATGTCTAAAAGGTGCAGGAATACATTCTTTGTATCAATATCAGATCAAAAAGCTTCCAGTATGGATACAGTCTGGGGCTTTTTCTTTGAAAATCTGGGTCCATCCAGAGTTTCCTGATAACTTGTAGTGAGTGTTGAGGAGGGTTTACTTTGAAAGGAAAACCTCATCCTGAAACTCCTGTTATGAAAAAGTCACTCGATGGAGCTTTTATTTTGAGATAGATAAATAAATGACGCCTCATCCTAAGTTCTCTGTCTGGGACTGTCCCAGCTTTATGAGCTCGTCTCTCCGGTCAAACCCAGACAGTGAACATTGTTTTAAAACAAGACAAAAGAACTGATGTGACTGAAATAAACTTAAAGACAATTTTGTTAAATTGCTCAAAACTAAAATTAAATTTAGCTACAATTAACACCTAAGCTGATTTATTGATTGGAATCAACAGATGGTTTGAGCTCAGGAGACGAACACAGTCAGCCTTGAAGTATTTTGTCTGAGCGGTGTCACTCTCATCTGCCTCACTCCAACACCATCACTGCATCTCCACCTGAGCTCAGACCAAAGTCCTCTCAGGGCTTAAACCGACCAGAAACAGGGAGACGAGAGCCATCAAAGCCAAACAGGTCTTATGTGGTGACACACGGTGTTTGTTCTCTGCTTTTCAGCAGTGTCAGGACCCCGGGGCCCTGTCCGCAGGCCCTTATCTATCCCAGCTCAATTACTGATGTGTCAGCAGTGATCTATGAGTTGAGAGGGGCGGGGGGGTGGGGAAGAAAAGGTTGAGACCTGGCTGGAGGTGGCCTGGGACCACATGGCTGGGTCATGGTGGGTGAGTGTGTGATTGTGTGTGTGTGGACCGGGGTCAGGAATACCCAAAAGTGATGCTGGTGGTGGTGCATAGGAGGGGGCGGTGGGGGGTGAAGTTGTGAGAGGTTGGCCCATTGGGTCACATTGTATCTTTCAGGGTGTGAGCGGCTGAAGGCCGGTGGCTTCTTCAAGGGCGGTTGCCCTTTGAGCACGCTCCCTGTCAGCCCTGTTGACTTCTACTTGACTGCAGCACTCAGCACAGGCTGGAGCGAGAGGACACACACACACACACACACACACACAAAGTGACAGAGCTCTGTTCCCAGGCAGGATGTACGCAGTGATAGATGGCTGGACATATGCTGAGTTATTGATACTTCTTTCAGTGTCTGTGGAGGCAGGTGCTCTTTATGCATATAATAGAGGACCCAAGGGTTGCTGACAATCAATCAGATGAAACGTTTCAGAGCATATTCATACACAAAAGACTGACTGCAACACAGCAAAGACATTTGCAGTTGGACATAATTTTATATCAACAAGTATAAATGTGTCAAAATATTGCAAGACTGCAGAGCTGCAACAGTGAGACAACAATCATCCTCACCACTATCACTGATGGATAATGTGAAGATACACATTTCTTGGTTGTCAAAAGTTTTTTTGGTAGTAATATGACAATTAATTAATACAATCATATAATACCTAGTTAAAGAGAAATGATGCTGATTGCTGCAGATTAAACTGGAGAAAAAAAGATGACAGCTCAAGCTCACTTAAATGGACGAAAAAATATTCTCTCCTTAAGATGATTAAGATTTCTTCAAAGAACCATTTTCACTGGGTTGATGTGCCTGTTATTGGCTTTGTATTTTCAGTCTGCACGGTGACATGAAAGATGAATCTAATCTAATGATCACTTCAATGAAATAGTAATGGAATTTTGTTTCTTTCAGTCTCATCATGGCAACACTATTTGTAACTCTTTAAGATCGTTTCCAGAGTTGTGAAGAGCAGTGTCAGTGTCAAGTGTCTACACAAACATTATGGCCTTGCCTTCTTTGTCCATCTAACTTGTTGTAATTATTCTTGAGGACAGTTACTACAGTGATTTTCTATATGAAATATCAAACTGTTCATTATTTCAAAAAAATAGAACCTGTCCCGTTGTAATATCCCATACCCTCATTAATTTGCACTATATGCACAGAAGTAGGTTTCACATGGGGTGCACAGCTTTTTATTAGAAGCTAAGCTCCGCTAACAAGATTTCCCTCTTTGATGAAAATGTGAGACACGATTTTCATTGTTTCAGTTGTGCACTGGCACTATGCAGGCCTAATCCCCTGTGTGCTCTGTCCTACCATTCACAACAGTGTACACAGGAGGAGAAAAGACACAAACAGCTTTCCCCCTAAGCTTCCCCTGAGGCCTAATCATTACAGAGAGCACAGGATGCTCTTGTTGACATATTTGAGAGTCTTTTTTTAACAACAATGGTATAATCTGTTGCAATGATTAGGCTGGCTTCTGTGCATCTGATAGCTCAGTCTGTGGTGCGAGCTTCCATATTGACAGGGGAGGGGGGGGGGCTTAAACACCCCCCTCAGACTTATCTGTGCTAGTAATGTCAGCTAAGCTCATTAAGCCCGCAGACCAATTACCACTAAGTCAATACGAGGCCTGCAGATTATTGCGGTTAACTCAGCTGTGCAGGTCAGTGTGAGTCTCAGCTTCCTCGTCAGGAGCTCCAGGAGGAAACAGAGCCGTGACCTTCGCTCTCTGCTCACTTCATCACAGGCCCAAGGAAAACACTGCCAGGTGTCCACGGGGACAGTCAGTGCAGACAAATTTATATAAGATACATTTTGCATAGAGCTTTAACAACAGGAATGGATTTTGTCCATGAAGGTCAGTATTGATTTATAATTTATTGATTCAGAGGTTGCAAACCAAGTATTGGATTCTTAAACCCAAGTTTTAAAAGCTCCATTTTCCTCTTAAATGAACACAAGCACATGATCTGCAGGGAGTTTAGACTGGAGAAGCGTACATGATTTGAGATTAGCCAATATTTAACTAGTTTTTACTGAGCCTTTTTTTTTCTGACACAGATACTGTTCCATCCTATTGATGTGTCATTAAGCATCATCTCATCTTCACAGGTTCAGTAGGTTTTGGGTGGCATGAACTTCACCTCCAGCACCACCGTCAGGAATCTGAGAGTTATCTTTGATCAATACATGTCTTTAAACTCCCACAGGAGACAGATTTCAACGACTGTCTGTTTTCACCTTTGTAACATCGAGATTTTTTTTTTCTTCAGTCCCCCAGGGGCCGAGGAACAGCACAAATCTGCTCTTAAGGAAAGCCTGATGATCCCTGTGTATGTGACTACAAATCAATGGATTGCATGTGACTGAGCAAAGACGTCATTCACAACATGTTAGTCTACATCCTGATTAAGAAGGCGTTGCTTTGTAGGTTTCTTTAAATCCATTGTGTGTTTTTCAGCCTTCTTCTCAGGCTCCACCCAGTGAATGGCACTATTTGTGCTTTCAGTGCGCGCTGTGCCATTAGCCTCAGCTCCTACAAAGAGCTTGGTTGACCTGGCTAGCTCTGTCCTTTCTCATGGCCCATGGTCCTGCATTGTGAATGGGTGTGCTGGCCTTTCTTCAGGACCCTCGGCCAGTATTGTGAATGGGCCGGAGTGGCTGATTTAAAGCTTGTGGCCAGAGAAGTAGGTGAAGGTCAGGGCAGGAGAGGTCAACCCCCGGAACATCTGATTTACTTCAATATGCCCGCAGTCACATAGATGGAGCTGTAATGACCACTGGGACTGAGGCAGGGCAGCCAGCGCACTGTCACCATGTCATGATGTAGAGCTTTCGGAGGCAGCCGTGCTATTTTGTACAAGTCATTTAAAGGGTCAGTTCACCCACATTGTAAATGCTCATGTTACCTTTAATCACATTACTGATTTCTCTGAGTTTGAACATTTTTGGAAACATCTGGGATCATGTAAGTACACAAGTCAACAAAATACGCATATAATACAGGTGTGGTCATTTTTTGTCATTTGAATGTGGAAATGTGACAAATATCTTTAATAACCCAGACATTAATGGTCGACAGTGTGTTATTTGGATCACCCAGGGATACTGAATCAGAGATGTTGCTGACAGTTTTCCAGTGCTGTAAGCAGCTCAAACGAAAATGCAGGGACCTGCATCCCTCTTCAGTGAATACATACACATATAGATATAACAAAGGTGCCAGGTTAAAATGGTTGTGCTTTACACCTGCATGACTGTGACTGCATGTTATTAGTCAGCTGGTAGTCAAACAATCAATGACTGAGCCACTTTTAGTGAAGCCCAAACGAAGCATTCGATGCCTATCAGCTGATGTACGTGTGACTTCAGTGCTCTGCCTGAAGGATCTAATAATACAAAATGTACCCGTTAATGAGATTATGTTCTTTCTGTGTAGTGTGGGTCACCTGCTGCAGACTGACTGATGGCAATTCTTTTTCATTTGCATCCTTGTTTGTGACATCTCAACAGGCAGACCTAAATCTTTGACCCAATGATGTCACAAGGCAGAAGGACACACTGAGTAACTGTACCAGATTTCATATCAATCCATGTCATAGTCGATAAAAGATTCCACTCAACTGAATTACCTACACTACACGATACATTTTTGAAAATGGCTCTTTTGGTCTTTTCTGAAGAGCCTCCTGACTTCTTTTAAGGACTTCTTTTCTAATGACAGCCAAATATGATCGGTTCAAGCTAAAGACTGCTTATTTGGGATTGAAATGTTTTCATTTTAGATCAGAGATGTTCACTTTGATAGGGCATTTTTGCAGTGGTTTCTTCACCATCTTCATGGCATTGCAACAAAAGAAAGCAACAAATATTATGTGGCACTTACTTTCTTCTGTCCAGTAAAAACAGAATACATCTACAAACAGCTCTCATATTTGCATAGTGGGCTAACCTCTATCCAAATCTCCAGTCAACAATGAGAATAGTCCCAGTAAAAAGCCAAGATGTGGGAGGGATTCCCATCACCTTCTTGTCACATTATCAACTGGAGTGAAAGCATGTGTTAAAAAGGCTTTGAGTGCCACTGGGGAGTTGACTGTGAGTGTGTGAGGGTGATTGTGACTCCATTTGTGTGTGCTTCTGTGTGCATACAAGTGTGCTTGTGTGTGTGTGTGTGTGTGTGTGTGTGTGTGTGTGTGTGTGTGTGTGTTAGCGAGTGAATGAATAGCAGCCTGGGCTGTCACATTAGCCATGGTTGGGAGTGTTAGTGGGCGTTTTCACTGTGTGTTTTGGTCTGGCTGAGACAAGCCTGTCAGAGTGAAACCCTCAGTTCTCTCTCTCAGTCTGAGAGGACAGAAAAGAAAGAGAGGAGTCCAATGGAGGAAGACAGACCTCCTGCTCGTCCAGTTCCTGATGTGCTTTGTGTGTCAAGACAAGACAGTAAATGTGTAGGTGTTTGTCACCGACAATAGACTACAAACAGCATCATCTGCCTGCTTAGTTTAAAACCTACAGCTGCTTTACATTCAGATCACTGGCAGAAACCATTCACTGCTCCTTCATTAACAGAATGTCACTTGGAGAAATAAGAAAACTGTGACTACTGGTGAGGTTTAAAGCTACAATCTGTGATCCACCTGTAGAGACAGTCTCCCAGACATAGAAAACACAGATGTTTTGGATATAACTAATCATTGAATCTATCCGTTGATTTTCAGCAGCGTCAGTCATATGAGGCAGTCCATTTGGCAAAATAAAATGTTAGCATTGTACATTTCTATAAACCATAGATACCTTACAATGGTACACTGATTTCTTTGTTATGTAAAGATTTCTACAATACAAATCGCAGTGATATGTTGTGTATGTATGTGCAGGCCCATCTGAGCTGGATGAACATCAGAGGATAGCAGTGCAGTGACAGCTGAATGAGACGACTACCATGCAGCAGACTGATGTTTGACACCACATCAACAAATGAGTCAAGATAAGTTTAATGAGAGGACGGGAGACGAGTTTGTGGAAACATATGAGGTATTTCAAGCCAAAACATGATCTTCTCTAACTTTAAACAAGTGGCTTTTTTATTAAACCTAAATCTACAGTATCCAGAGTTTGCAGAAACATACAATGCCAACATTTATTCTGCTCTTTGGGTTTGGCTATAATATGTGTGCAATACAGTATGAGGACTCATAGCAATATAAATGCATTAATAAAATAGTAATTGACATAGATTTCTAATCACTTGTCGTAGATGGTGGAAAGCACAATAGTGAAGTTAATCAAAGTATAATGCAATACCATTAACGCCAGAATCAATATCTCTGCGATAACTATATCTCCACCCAACAGACGTTATTGTGTGATGTGCACATAACTTAGTGGTTAATAAACACACATGCATACCTGCAGCGAATCGCAGCGACACTGGATTCTGTCAGAATGTGGCCATAGAGGACAGCAGCAAAAACCTAAATGAAGACCCTCCTACAACAATCAATACCAGTTTAAGTGTACACTACGCTGCTTAGCTGTCTCTGCAAAACCACCACACTCCTATTTTCTAAATGTTTCTTCATCACTTCCATCATATTAAAAGTAACTTCTGCACTGCTGTTGTTATTGAAATGTAATGGTGTACCATGCGTTATTGGGGAATTTTATATTTGACAGCGGCATGTATAAGAGACAAAATGTCTCAAACTAACATTACAGACTGGTGTTACAGTTTTTGAGTAGTTTTATGGGCCTCTCCTTTTCGGTTGCCATAGACTCTCATTATATGGCTTTGCGGTCAGGATGAAAACCCCCCAGAGCCTCCAGCTGCACTTTGAGGAAAATAAAAACTACACCAGACTTCATCAGCATGCGGGTAAGTCGATAATGACCTAATTTCATTTTTGGGTGAACTATTCCTTTAAGCTGACACTCTGCTTTGGTTTGACGAGTGATGTGATTGTCCTGACCAGTGAGGGGACTGTGCTTGTGCTTGTGCATTAAGTCCTAACGATGGCCTGAAGCCTGAGCCTGAGTCATTAAAATGCAGTCGTGGTGAATGAAGAGAAGCCTCTTGTTCTCATGACTAACGTGTGCAATCACTCTGACTACAAGTGTCTATCACTTAAAGGTCCCACTTGACCACTGGGCCACAAGTGCAGTTCAGTCACGTTCCCCCACCACATTGTGCCAAGTCTTCATGTTGGCACAATGCAGGACAAGACAACAGTAGAATGGAGGAAGCCTCTTTCCAAGCTGAGCTTTTTAACTGATCTGTTGTTGTTTGTTACTTTGACTCTTGGGGGCCAGTGGTGCGCTGAGGAAATACATAAAATCACAAAATATTAACTTATATGTAGTGAGTTTTTTTGCAGAGTTGTTTTCCTCTGTAACATTCGCATGAGCCTCTCTGTCACTGGGCCAGAAATTAAACCACTCCTCAGTTCATCAGTAGCTCTTTTGTAAAATCTGTGTTTAACCTTTAGCTTCAGCTTTCTCCCAGGTGATTGTGTTTTCAAGAGTCAGTCCATACATTGTGGTTGATGAAGTGTCTTTGTCTGTGTGACTGTGAGTGTGAGCGTGACTGTGTTTGACCATTGGTCGAGGCCACCTGTCCGTGTCGACCCATGGGAAATTGTCTTCCCTATTTCTCTTATCCTGTGGTCTTCCATCTCAATCCCATCAATTTACCATCACTTTTGTTGGGAGTTTGAATTTTTTTCTCAGCCTTTTTCTCATGCTTACCCAGTCACTTGTCATGTAGAGATGACAACAACATTGATTCTTTAGAGGAGAGTCTATCGGCAAGTGAGCTTTGTTACCTCCATTTGTACAACTTACAAATGGGGGTAACAGGTCTTGTGTCTGGATGACATGTATGAACTACAGTCCCAAAGACCCTGAGGCCTTAATGAGAATGTGATTGTTGAGGATGATGAGATGATATTTTTATGGACCAAATGATTGTCCATTATCAGCCATGTTAATACACTCATAGAAATAAAGGTTCTTCTACAGGGATTGAGGTTCTACTTGGAACCATTTGCTTCTGAAAAAACCCTTTTTAACCCTAACACTAACACCAGTAAGCTCCAGTTCCAGTGGTTTCACTAAGAACCATTTTGATCCAGAGAACTCTTTAAACCTTTATTTACCTTTAAGGTTCTCCCTGGAGCCAAAAAGGGTTCTCCTATGAGGACAAGCCGAAGAACCTTAAATGTTCTACTTAGAACGAGTGTACAGCTGCATCACATTACACACTAGTCACATGACAGATGACAGCCACAGCTCCCTCCTTACTCCCTAGGTGTAGTTTTTTTTATGTCATCTGGATCAGTCACTCGAGGATTTAGATGACAGCTTGTTTGCTCCTTTTCCTGTCCAGTGCCAAGGTACTGGTCCATCATGACGATGCTCTTTTCTAGAAAACAAGAAAAACTGCAGTGTGAAAAGGTTTGATCATCAATTTGAATGCTGAATGTGACTTTCTGAACCATGTGTTTTGCATTGCTGATGTTTTAGATCCCTGCCCTGTGGCCCCTAAGATCCTCCAACATACATCCACATTCCTGATGTTGGTAATAAGTGTTGGTTCGGACACCCTGATGAATGCACTTCATTGTTGACTCTGTGCTGAACCAGCAGTTGTACATTAACCAAAAATCATTAGTGTTGGGAGCCGTATGTGTGTGCAGCCCGTGTGTGTTTTCTCTGTGTCTGATAGCACTAATGCTGTGATCAGAGGCTGTGAGGTGTTGTTGATTAAGCATTTAAGAGACGGATAGACTTTAACCTTCCTGTCACTCGGGTCATAGGTGACATGTTAACACTGGACTCTGGCACGTTTCTCTGTGTCAGCCTCAGCTCAGCTGTCCAATGTTGGATGAATGGCCAGATATCACCTTTAGACACATTTGAAATGGAACAACTTGAATATATGGTTTCATTTGTTTTTATGAATGTGTCTGCAGTATCTCTTCCAGAGCCACAAAAGCTCGGTCACCTTTGGTTTTTAGTTTTGTTTGGGATATGAACGAGCTTGGTCAAATAGTGGGGGGCTAGGCCATTAAGAGCTTTAAATACTAACAATACAATTTCAAAATCTTTTCTAAAAGCAACCAGGAGCCAGTGCAGCGAAGCTAGGAGATGGGATATGTGGTCACACGCACACACACACACACACACACACGTATAGTGTATGTATAGTGGACCCTGGTGATGTATAGTGTTCATCACTAAGGTCATCACTTAGCACCTACAAAGAACAATAATGCATCATTGCCTGTCGTTTAGCCAGTGTGATTGTGTTATGGTTCAAATAGGTATTCACATCCAGCTCTGGGCTCTGTTTGCCTCAAAGCCTCGTGCTGAGGCCCACGAGAGACTGACCGCTTCTTTGAATATAGCACCTATTACTAAAGCCTATATTGTCCTCTAGGGAATGATTAGTGATTACAGAGATCTTGAAGGATGTGCATGTTTACTCTTGACACTTGAGAAAGAGCCACTTGAGCCAACTCAAGAAGAAGGTTTCTATTTAAACTCAGTGGAAGGAAGGCAGTGATTATCGAACATGTCTTTGAGGGCCATTGTTGTCAAAGTAATATAGTGGCTGGATTGAGGATGCGCGTACCTGTTTGTGCATAGAAGCTGAGAGGCCCATCATTAAGACGGCATGGACACAAAGGTGCACACAATACTGTGTGGAAACATAGTCAGAGTTAAAAAGAATGCACCTGCTTGTCTTTTTGCATCTCAAACCTTATGAAGGAAATGGTCAGTGGCAATTTGGTGACCCAAACAGCTCTTATGAGCAAATGTTGGATAAGCAGTGATCATGAATATATTTATTAGGCCTGATTTATATTAAACCTGAGATATGTTTATCTAACCAGTTATGATGATGGTACAATAGTGCCATAAATCTACAGAGAAAAAAAGCCAACACAATAAAGATTTGTGACATGGCTCTTGGAATGACAACATTATTGATCCACTACTTTGGAACCAAATGAAACAAAGTAACTCAACAGCTAGTCAGGTCAAGTCAGTTATAGCCCAGTTATCCAGCATTAGCCTTAGATCCTTAGTCTGGGTCTGTGAATGAATCCAGCAGAGTTTAGTCAAGCTGCTGTTTTTCAGTCTCCCGTGCTTCTGACAGATAAACTGCTATTTTTCTCAGTAGAGCTGCGTACACACACCATGCAACAGCTTGTGTTTTACTGGTGCTTTACGAGCATAACTGCTACCCTAACAGCTAAGTATCTTTTTCCACTGCTCATTGGCAGATAAAGGATTTCTAGCTGTGGCTTTGGCCTCACCCTGGGAGGCCTCTCCCGAGCCCCACACAGGCCTGCTGTTATTTGCTCCATTGATCAAAGTCACTAAAATAAGAACAAAAACCACAGTTTCCAACCCATTTTCAGCGTGGACCTGGACACTGAACTTTGCCTTCCCAGTCAAAGGAGTTAACACACAGAGAAAGGACAAAAAAACAAAAAACAAGAAAAAAAAGTGGATGCATGATAATAGAAATATGTGTGGGAGGGGGGGTTACGAGACAAAACATGGCAAGCGACTGACATGACCTGAAGGGGGGCCTCCACCAACAGAGGCTACAGCCTCTGAAGCATCTGCTTCCATTAAGTGTACTAACATTCATGCTACTATTTCTCCTGTCCATCCATCCATTTTTGTGACTGTTCATGCTTCATCACTTTGCAATAAGCACAGAGGCTCTATCAGTGAGAATGGCACTATTGATCTAAAACCAATCTGTCTTTTATCGTGTTCACTGCTCACCCATTTTCATGTCTATTAGTATTGTGCTGATTGCTGTTACATGCTAACTCCTGAATTCCACTTGTGTCCACAGGCTGTGAAGGTAAAGTGCTCTCTCGCTTTCTTGATGTTTTCTCTTTATTCATCTGCCCAGCTACCTCTCTTTATAGAACGACTATTATTGTCTCCAAATAGACTAGGTTGGGGTTTTCTGACAGGTGCCTCTGAAGAGGTGTCCTAAAACAGCACTTCAACAAGTGGGGTCAAGGAACACCCGAGTAAGGCCCCAGAGGTCCCCTGACTTTCACTCTTGGAGCTATTGTCTCCCAATGGATCTGTTTAGCTTAAAAATTCAACACTCAGTCAACATTGGTTCATCTTAATATGTGGGAATAAATCAGATCTTATGGGGCTGTTGTATACTTTTATATAATAATTATAAATGTATGATGTCAAAATGGCTGTTGACCATTGGCCTGATGGGTGGTTATTGGAGTATCAAAAGGTCCTTAAATGAAAAAAATCTACAATTTGGAAAACACACATATATTTTCAATTAGGCAGAAGGTTACATGAGAAGATGAACGCCAAAGCCATATCTGTCCATTGGACATGAGGCTGCTGCTAGCAGGTGGTTAGCTTCGTGTCACACAAAAATCACAATGTGCAATTTATGAGTGGTTGTCTGCACTATTTCTTGGCTTTGACCAGAAAAATCCTAGAGTCTGTGCTGGTTACCTGGCAGGCTCCCAAAGCCAAGAGATAGTTCACCACAAAACCCTTGTAAAACTGTAAAATCTTTTTGTATGGATTAAACAAAATAGATACCGTATGTTTATTAGACAGCTGTAGAGGTGCTGGTAGGCTGGTTGTGTTCATGATGTTTGTGCTACATTAAGCAAAGCAGCTGCTTGATGTAGCCTTGAATTATCAGATGGATGTGATTTTGGTAGGAATCGTCTCAACTAGCCCTCTGTCAGAAAAGAAGCGTATTGCCTAAAATGTTGAATTAAAGATCGCTGCCTGATTTCTTTATGTGTTTTCAAATTCCCATCTCACTGGCCCCTTTTCTTCACAGAAATCTGCTTGATTGTGCTATATTTGTGACTACTCAAGCTAAATTGCAGGGGATTTATATATTTATATTTGGGAATGTCCTGCCTGGTGTCCTCATACACCCTCAGCTTATATTCTACAATCCTGACATGTTAAATGTAGAAAATTCCACTTACTGTTAAGTTTCCTTCAATTGTAAACTGAGGATTTGTACATGTAAGCTATAATATGTGTCTGGACACCTTGTGTCGTCTGTATTTATTGTAACACACAGAAATGGAAATGATGCTTTCACTAAGAAGTTACCCTTGAAGCTACTTTTGTACCAACATCATCTTGGATTTGGAATCGCTAGAAAGAATATTGTTTTTTCATTTTTTTTTATTTGACAGGGCTACAGTACAGTGTTGTTTCCTCCCTCTCTAACTCCAGTCTAACATAGACAGTACTTGGACCTGTGCACAGATTCACTTGTTATCATTGTTTGTTTGCCACTATATGACTGAATGAGAAATGTACTTCTACCTCCTACGAGTGTCTCTTTAAAACTGTTCAAAGTATTTCACATCATTATGATTTGTGTGTTTATTTTTGTTTCTAATCAATATAATCCACAAAAGGATTATTTCATTTCTTTGGCACTGAGGATGTCATCCATATAGTCCCCTAGAGAGAGACGGGGGTCAGGTCAGGACACTTGTGAGGTGAAGTGGCCTCTTTTGGTCTTTCAGCGCCTTTGTGTGTTTGGAAATGGGGGATGTGAGGACAAGTGAGGACTTTGCTCAAACACTAGTGTTGGAGCTGTCCCAGCAGCTGAAGGGGTTCGAAATGACGCAGAGATGAAAATAAGATATCAGATTAGACATCATTGTCCTTCCCTTAACTCTGATATGAAACTGATCAAGGTAACTCTGTACATGTGCTGTCCTATATCTAACTGTAGCTGTGTGGAGGACGGTAGTGACATTTTCAAACAGAAGAG
>JBCAUF010000036.1:728926-740757 GCA_038406115.1 Haemulon aurolineatum
AGAGCCGGGGTTAGCCACAGGGCTAGTTTCCACCCGTAGTCCCCTGGCCATGATGTTAGAAGGCGCAGGGACATAGAGCAAAAAAAGAGACAAACCAACAATAAATAAATAAAACAAACAAGAAAATGTACATACAAAGTGCATATACGAACACTACAACACACAACAAAACAAAACAAAACAAAAAAAAGTACTAGTAATGCGAACTGTTAGGGTCACAACATTGGGTAGGGGAGACGCAGTCCTGGACAGAACATCTGTTTGCAACACTTGGAGAATGGACTGCCCCTGAGAAGTCAGTCGAGGCCACGCCCACATTTTTAGCTGCCTTACCTCTTAGGGACGGGCAGGCGACTGGTGTGAAGCAGTTCAGTCTGGAAAGCATTCTCAGGCTAACTCTGGCAGCATGGTGGAGTTGCTGCTCCCTAGATTACAAGCTGCACTGCAGAGATAATCCATGTCCTTCCACAGATGAGTAATCCCCAATCAAGAGGGGCATTCTCAGTGCCCCTCGTAGGGGTCCCTTGCTGACTTTGCAGTACTGCAAAGTCATGGTTCCTAAAGTGGCATATTGGTGTATTCTACTGTCAGGACTACACTCATTATAAAGACACTTGGATGTTTTAAGGTTTTCCTACCCTCACAAAATGATACATTAACATTATATGAAGAAATCAGATGTAAATAAACTGTGCCAACTGCAACAAGGCAAAAACAGAACTTCAAACTGATCATTTTTTAGAGTAGTTAGAGATGTGTTCCTCATGACTCCCTCCTCCTCCTGTCCTCTTAGGAGGAGCACACTCTGTGCTCTCTGTCAGGAGGCGCAGTCACTCCAGAGAGCCAGCTTGAGGAGTCAACATCTCCTGCAGACACCACTGAAGATGATCCTCTTCCGATGAGGCCATGGGGGAGAAGCCAATCATTGCCCGCCTATGCTGACCTGATAATGGTAGATCGCACCGATCATGCTGAGTGCTACTTAAATATTGTGATTGCTCACTCTCAGGAGGACCAACCTCAGGAGGACCACTGTAGATTAAAGACTGATTTGCACTGATTTGCAAAAACCTTGCTATTTTGTTAAATATGTAAACATTTGTCTGTGTGCATGTGTCTGAGATGGAATGAAGTGCACCTGAAAAAAACTCCACAGCTGCCTCACAGTTTTGTTTGAAATTTGTGAGCATTTATGTGGTCATAATTTGCACATCCTCACATTAACATGACAAAAAATCAGTGCATTTTTCCTCTCTTCAATCTCCCACAATCCAGTACTTGCATTCCCATAATTTCTAGTTAACCTGAAGCAGTAAACAGCTGGGTGGTGTGGCAGGTGGAGCAGCAGTTATTTGCAGAAATGTGTGGCTGTTGTCATGGAAAATAGAGCTTTCACTTCTAACACCCCTTAAAAGAGTCTAAAATTGCTTTTGCCTTTATCCATCCCATCAACATGCATTTTCTTTTGTGTGAATGAACATTATTAAAAATCTTTTTTATGCGGCAGCTCTCTCTCTTTGTTTGCCTCTCTGTATGTGTGGGTGACCACCAGAGGGCCAGTGGCTCGTCTTTCTGCAATAATCTAGCAGACACCAGAGAGGAAGTAGACGACAGTGGGACCAGCTCACCAAAGGTAGCTTTAATACAGCTCTCATCACTGATGTGATAGTGTTGTTGTGGATGTCAAATTACATTCAGCTGGTTTTATTTTACACGTAGCATGTTGTTATGTTTCTCAGATGGACAGATCTGACATAGAGGATGACCCAGAAGAAGGGGAGATCACACATGAAGGGGAAAAAGACAGAGAGAGGGAAGAGTCAGCTCTTAATGCAAACTCCCTCAACCAGCTGGACTTCTACCAAGCCGACCCCTTCGCCCACTGTCAGAGTGAGCGTATGTATCAGACATGGAGCCTCAGCAGGGCTGTCCAGTGGATCAAAAAAAATATATGCAAAAGAAAGAAATTTCAATATGGCCAAGTGAAATATCCAAATTGTAGAAGCCACAGTTTTTGATGAAGGTAAAATGTAATCATAGTGTAATACTGTAGCACTTTCAGAGGTAAGAAAACTTGTTTGGTACAGACAGCAACAAATGGCACATCATCATGATTTTTATGGTATTTTTTTCACTAAAAAAACACTTGCAAAACAATTGCTAAATTATTTGAGGGTTGTTTTTTTTTTTTTTTACCGTATCCTGCAGGCCTAAGGCATCCTCAGATTGATTATACCCACATTATATTCCTAAATTGAATAATAAAATGATGTGTAGATTTGTTTTATTACCTGTTCTATTGGTATAGGCATCCCTGGTAAAGCATTTTTGTATATTATCATCGTTATTAATTTTTTTAAGTACAGTAGGTGATTTAATTACCACTGAACCCTTCTTTGTTTTTTTGTTTTTTTCTCACCATATTGCATTGGTCAAATACATGTGTAGTATAGTCTAGTATAGTATATTTTCCAATTTACTTCTCACTTGATTTGTAGATGACCTCTTCAATGAAGACCTGTTCCCTAAAACTGACACCTCTGGTGAGTAATCATACATGTATTTGATGCATAGATGCTGTATATAGACACATGCATAAATACACACGTACAGTAGAGAGCATTTGTAGTGTGTATTTTGTGTTTGTGCTAGGAAAATGAAAAAGATGTACAACTTTTGTCCATGACTTCACATTTTTTTGATACATGTGTGTGCATGTGCACTATATTGCATCAACTGTAGTAAAATGTGAGAGCAGGAGTTTCTTAATTAGTGATTCATAACATAAGATTTGGACACCTGCAATGAAGCATGAGGACAGTCACTCAGTTAATGCTTTTGTTAAATAATCTGTTTGCCAGATGGCTTCGCTTCAGACCCTTTCAAAGGCAGCGACCCCTTTGCAGCAGATATTTTGTTCCCCGAGGGTAATGTGGACACTGGTGAGGGGGCAGGAAATGTTGGTGATGAGGCGGACACCAGTTTGTCTTGTGCCGAAAACAAAGCCTCAACAGGAACTCAGTGCTTTGAGTCTGAATTCCCTGACGAAGACAGCGACATAGAGATCAGCTATAGCCGAGAGGACCTGGAAGCCATTGCTGTGGTCGATGATTCGTGTGGATTTAAACCCATTCAGAGCTCATCAGAGGAGCTGGGGCCAGAGCCCATTCAGGGCTGGAGATCCCAGGGTCAGTATTCTGTAGAATCAGACCCTAATGGGTATGAGCTGGACCTTGGTGCTGTCTCCCCTCCCTCTGACATAGAAGAATACAGTCTGGGATCTCTAGCTGGAGAGACTGACGTGGAGGCAACAGGAGGACTGGAACAAGGTAATCTTCACATTTTGCACTCCTTTTTAATGTTATTTTCAATGTGTAGACTGGTGCTGCAACTCACATTTATGCTTTCCTACTTAGTTTGGTCTTGCTGATAAAAGACTCAATGCCTAATTTCAGAATTTACTTAGTCCATATTTCGTTGTGGTTAATCACAAAATAGATGAGATAAAAATAAAATCATTTAATTTTTATTATGGACATATCATTTCAACACAGCTTGCTTTAAACCTCTCTATGATAAAATGCGGCTGCCCAGTTGTATCATCACATCTACTGTAGCTGGATAATTCTATTACACTGAAACCACTCTAGTGCAGAATTTGAAATGATCTGATTGTGGTATCATCATGGTTGCCATAAAAAAAGTTGCAGACAATACAGTCTACCAAATTACCAAATGGGTGCAGTGAGAGTCAATTGAAAGTTGACTAAGAATTTCCAAGTGCTGCAGACACACTTTGTGCCACCCAGGTCAAGTTTTTATGTATGCTTGTCTACTCAAGCTCATCTGTTTATTACATGTGCAATCCCTCTGAAATTTGCTTTGTGTTCTGTCTGATAGTACCTTAAGGATGTGTATTTTTCTAGATTAGGGTTTGGCAAATATTTTAGTGAAAATTACAACAAAACAGAGACTTGCACTGAATTTATACTCTGAATACTATGCTCTTAATTGTGATTTGCGAAACACTTCAGTTAGTAACAAATGTATTTGTTTAGTTTTCTAAAATTTCATTTTAAAGTTAAAGCTGCAGGATATTGATATTCATAATAAACTAAACATGAAAGATGAATGGAATGATTAATGAATAAGTGATTGTTTAGTGTGCAAGATCAAAATGAATGTCATTTTAATCTAATTTCAATTTTATTTACATGAATTTTATTCTGTTGCTTTCTTGGCTCCTGAAAAGTCTTGCCCCTGATGGTTTATACCTCTTGTCTTGACTCCTCATTGTTTTACTTCTCCTAGGTCTTAGCTCTGGTTCAGCTGTGCCTGTTCTCAGTGGACAAGTCCCCCTGGAACCAGAATGGACAGGTGAGGAAGAGCAAACTCTGTCCCATGATACCTCCAGTCATGGGGCAGAATGGGTTAGCAACATCGAAGAGGAACCTGGAAACCCTGCAACTCCTCAGAACTCTCTAGATTCCCAAAATATCCAGCCAGAATCAGATCAAAACAGAGAGCTGAGCTTTGAATTAAGCTATGAACCAACCAGTCAGTCTTCCTTTGACCCATATGGGTTTAAACTCAGTCCAGAACATTCTAGTCACACTCTTTTAGACCCAGATGAAGCAGAACTGAGTCCAGAACCTTCTGAAAATGACCTGACTTTTGACCCAGATCCCTCCTCTTCTCAACCAGACCAAGTGGAATTTGATCCTTATGATTATGACATTGCGTCCTCGCAGATGGCACGGGACTCTGACCCTTATGGTTTTAAGCTCAGCCCTGAGGAAGAGAACCAGGAGGTACTGGGTGTCTGTGGCAATGACAACCAAGAGGCAATGGACCTTTGCACCTATGACAACAATGAGCAAGTGGAACCTTCTAACTATAGCAACCAGGAAGTACTGGAACCTCATGAAAACCAAGAAGTGCTTGAACATTGTAGTCACAATAACCAGGAACTGCTGGATTTGTGCTTCAATGGAAACCAAGAAGTGCTGGAGCCTTCTAGCCTTGACAACAGGGAGTTAGTTAGCAATGAAAACCAGGAACCCCTTGATCTCTGCAGTCATGACAACCAGGAGGTGGTAGAACCCTATCGCAATAACACCACTGAGGAACTACTTGAACCTTGTAACTATGGTAACCAAGAAGTGCTGGAACCTTGTAGCCATGGCAATCAGGAACTGCTGGATTTCTCCCATCCTGAAAATCAGGAAGTGCTGGATTTAGATAACCATGGCAACCAAGAGCTATTGGATTTTGGGAGCAAAGAAAATCAGGAAGTGCTTGTTTCAGGTAGCCACAACAACCAGGAGCTCCTGGATCTCGGTAGCAATGAAGATCAGGACTTGCTAGACTTAGGTAGCCATGACAACCAGGAGGTGCTGGACTTGTTGAGTAAGGAAGTTTTCCCTGAAGCAAACAACAATCAGTGCATTGTAGAACCAGAGTCTCATGTCAGTCCCACCAATAATAGCTCAGACAGTGATGTGGCATCAGAGGACCTGCTGGGACTCGAACTCAGTAACACCAGTATCTGCAATACCAACAAAACCACCAATACTGCAGACAGCCTCAACATGTCTGCTAACCAGGACTTTGCTACATCTGTGGCTCCCACCAGTCACAATCTCTTAGAAGGCGATCTGGGTTCAGTGTTTGGGGCTGGAGGATACATCGGTTGTCCTGATGTAGCTGACGACCTAGAGCCTCTGGACAGAAGGCAGGCAAACCCAGTAACGGAGCCAGTACGACCCGTCAGACCAGTAAGGCCTCCTCGGCCCTCACTCAGGGTAAGTTGGAGACCACACAGATGGTAGTCATCTTTGTAAAGGTTTTTATGGGTCAGCTTGGTTCTTAGTATCCAAGAGCCAAACCTGACACATTTGTCCAACATCTAATTGGGTTCGATAGGGATCGGATCAGATCCTGATCTGTTTTTTTGTTTTGTTTTTTCTCTATATGGCTATAAAGCTATAGACTAAAGCAATATGACTAGTTAAAATAATGATAATGATCAGTACATTTATCTTCTTCTTTACCAAACAACCCTTTTACACATAGAAATGGAAGTGGATTATGGACAAAAGTGTCAGCTAAATTAATAAAGATGTTCTTGATACACCTTG
Organism: Haemulon aurolineatum; assembly: GCA_038406115.1. Classification (NCBI taxonomy): domain Eukaryota; kingdom Metazoa; phylum Chordata; class Actinopteri; order Lutjaniformes; family Haemulidae; genus Haemulon; species Haemulon aurolineatum. The sequence goes on from JBCAUF010000036.1 coordinate 735,067, forward strand.
ATATACCCTCATTGACCTTGTGCAGAGAAGACAATGTTTTTACAGGTCTGCACTTGTAAAAGAAGCACCTCTATATGTGACTGCTAGATATGACTCCTTTACATGTCAAACATCATGGCATAGGTTGATATTTGTCGTAATAGCATTTAACATTATTTGTCACCATGCTGTCCATTGTTGTAGGCCAAGGAGAAAGCTCAGTCCCAGACTCAGGGCATCGACCTGAAGTGATCTCTCACCAACTCCTGTGGGGGTTACCATGTCAGCAGGTACCCATGACAACAACATCAACTCAAGAAATGAAGAAGATGTGGAGAGAAGTAAGAGGATGGGCAATGACATGGAGACAATGGAGGATGGAACAAAGGAGGAATGATTAAATAGACAGGACTCAGGAGAGAGAGATCATTCTGCTGTTATTTATGGCAATAATTCTGGTGTCAAACATTTTGTGTTTTGAGGTTTCTAAAGGGAAAATTCAAGTTAGAAAGGGAAGATGAGAAAGCGGCAAGAGTTAAAAACTACTAGGTGGGACCTACATGGGACCAGCCAACTCCTGTCTTAATGATTACTATAAAGGAAACCTGATTGGCTCATGGCTCTAGTCTATTTAGAGTGATTTATAGAAGCCAGAGTTGGAAACAACCTTGTGAAAATAAACATCATTCTTTGAGGGAGGTCTTGTGTGAAAAAGATGCCCCAGAGTTTTTACCCCAGATGCCTGTCAATCAACCACAAGGTTTATATTACCTGTCATTTATTCACAATATCAGCTGCCAACACCTGTGTTCCTCTCCTCTCTGAGTCTCTTAGTTAAGATTTCCATCCTTTTGAGCTTAGTGTTGGAGCATGTCTAAAATGGACTCATTACATAGAAATATGTATATATATTATATACTCTGCTATTGTGGTTTTCAGATTATCTAGTCAATTTGTAGTTTTGCTCTAAACTGAATGAGAGCTGTAGAGAGCGTTTGGTCAGATTGTACAGTGAGTATATATCAATGCCGTCTCCGTGGTAACAAACCCAGTCATCGATCATCAGTTATTTGAGGTGTTCCTCACACAGGACCCTGACAGTGAGCTCAAAGGCAGTGTTTGGCTGCCATATCTGGTTTAGTTTCGAGCCTGTTCCACCTCTAACCACAGCCTGGCTGATGTGTGTGGACAGAGGTGTGCTTTGTTGCACCTGTAATCAGACCAAACAATGATGTCACGGCATCCTGGAGTACACCTGCACGTCACTGCCACAAGGTGAGAAGTTAAACCACTGGAAGCCGGATAAATAATATTTTCAGTCGGTGTTTAATTACGGTTTAAAACATCTCGGCCACTGAACATCATATTTGAACGTTGTAATCAATAGCATTAAACACATGGCCTCGACACACCATTTCACCATCTCGGTGTCCCAGTTCCATACAGCATATACTAATCATATGAAATGATAAAAACTATGCACTAACTTCAGTTTACTGTGCACTTCTTCCATAGTTAGTATACAAGACATTGGTTTCTTAACTGTTTAGTACTAACACAAAAGGATAGGTGTGCAGACACTTCGACTCTGAAATACTACTGCCAATTTCACAAAAGAAACAGAAGCAAACATCGTATTTCCAAGGAGAGATGATGTGTTTTCTGAGCTGCCACTGGAGTCTTCACACCACTCTGCTTTTTTCTTCAGTAATTTACAGCTATGAAAAGCTGCTATGCTGCATTGTGGGGAAAGACTGTCCATCAATACAATACTCAAAAAAACAAGCTTTGAAAACCTGAGTAGAAAAAAGAAAATGAACTTGTTTAGCTTATAATCCATGTCAGTATCTGCATATATGCTGGATGGTGGGTACAAAAAAATTAAAACACAGAAATGTCATAGATACAGTATGTTTTAGAGAGTAAAACCTGCCTCTGTTACAGAGTTAGTCCACCATAGAAAACTGACAAGTTTATTAACACATTAAAATGTTATACTCGCTACATTATTAGATATAACAAACAATTTCATACTTTGTTTGGTTTTCTGGGGAGCTCTTTCACAACAACAGGACAGCCAAAAATCAAACAAATCAAGGATGCGAATTACGAATATGAATACGAATTACTTTATTTATCCCCAAGGGAATCATACTGATACCTTTGAACACACTGAATTTAGTGGGACCACACTACATACACCAAAGCTACTCAGAGTTTGTATGGAATTGGGATACAGCTAGACGCAGGCAGCAGACGGATCTAGCAGCATTTTGTGCTTCATAGCACAAAAAAGTTCAGAAATGAGCAAACAGTCACCAGAGTTTCTCACTGGCAGGTGTGTAAAAGAAGGTCTGAGAAAATCACTCCCAACATGTTTACCCTCCTCAAACCAAAGACATCAGAGAGGGGGAGTGAGCACAGATAGAAATGGGCTTTATGATGAATGTGGGACCACCATCAGCTCAGTTTTGGCTCCATCTGCAGACTGCAGTGTCCAAACCCTATCTATGTATGGCCATGGGATGGTGAGGAGAGGAGTTAGTCCTGAATGGTGTCAGACTGCATGAAGTGAAACATTTTCCATCATTCGTTTGTTCTTTGAAATTGTAGGATCTGTTTTTTTCTTTTCTTTTTTTCTCTCTCTCTTTTCATATACCTTCTATGTTGATATGGCAAACATGTTAAACACTTGCCTATTCACACATCCAGCAGTTATGGAGCAACATTATCATCTTGAGGATGTGTTTGGGGGGTCTCTATCAACTGCTCTGGTCTATCACCACTCTGCCCCTTAAGTGTGCGTGTGTGCTGTTTTGTGCTGAGCAGCTGGTGCACAGTGGGGTTTTAGAGCTTTTCCTCTGATACCAGCTGCCTGCTGTGAGAACGGTGAGAGTGACACGCATCGGTTAGCTCTGTAAGACCAAGGAGAGCGGCACACTCAGCTGATTCTTTGTCCCTCTCACAGCGTCGCTTCATACATTTTTATCAGTTGTAAAATATCTGAACAAATGCTGCACTGTTTCTTCTAGCTAAAAGAAGCAGTCATGAGTACTGTGTAACCAATACATTTCATCTAAACAAAGCAGTGCATACACTGAATATACCATGTAAACAAGTCATAAAGCAGTTTACAAATACAAATACACATAAATATAAATGTACATAATTATCCTTATATAAAATAAAGAATGTGAATGTATGATAGAGTAGTGGTGTGTCTGATGCATATGATGAATATATTACAGATAACAGTCTACCCTCACACTGGAACAGTCTCAGCGGGCACTGAAGGAACATTTCAGTTAATATTAAGTTTCAGTTCACGCCTACCTCATTACTACTTTGCCATGATTGCATGACAACACTGTGAACCCTGTGAAAGCAAACATTCTGTGATTATGTCACGTTTATCAACACAAAATGCAAACCCATCCGCACGTTATATAACCAAGACATGAAAAAGATTCATCAGAGGCCAAACATACAGGACGTTTCATATGACTATATCCATGCGAGCCAGTTTTCAGTGCTGTCTTCTTCACAAAGTCACGTTCAGTTAAATGCGGCTTATTGTTGAATGGATTACATTTTTTATTCAAGTATAAATAACGTACACAGAGATTTAACTGTGAGCTATGATGAATAAGATAAGTACTCAAGCTTTATGTCTTATGTCAAGTTAGACGCTATGATGTAATACATCTTCTAGAAAATCCACTGAGAAATTGTTATTCAATAAAATGACAGACATGATTTTTTAAACGTTTGTTGGGTCATGCAGCAAACTGAATACCCAGCAGATGAGAACAGCTCTTTACAGTTATGTAAATATCATCTGCAAGTCCAATTCTGTGATAAAATGGTAATGATACGGCAACATCTCTGACACTGGACAAGTCTACAGCATGTGACACACACTATTTATCATCCCGTCACCCAACTCTATATGACATCATCATATTACCTTCACATGTTAGCTAATTATCCATGGAGTGCTGTACATGTGTTTTATAGTTTTCCATCAGTTTTCATTAGGCCCAGATTTATGTTCAAATTCAAAGTCATACAACAGAGAAACACCACATGACCCAGGGTCAGAACACAAGTCAAACTGTTGTGGAACATGATCACAGTTCGCTAGAAGCACACAGAAGAAAGCTGCCACTCTAACTACGAGCTGATTGAGGCACTGATTGACCACAGTGATCATATCCCTGTCCTGGAATCTGTTCAGCTCTAATCAGGACATTGTTACAAAAAATACACAACAATAATCAAATCCTGTTCTTGTGTACAATGCTAATGATAAATACATAATCAACATAACTGGATAATATTGGTCGTGTCTGTCTGAACTTTTCTTCACCAGAGAAATGCTTCTGTCATCTGAAAATGTTTGTTTTGCAGTTTCAGCTTCCATTTTGAACCATCTGAAAACAAATGAAGCCTGGTTCTGATAGAGTCTTATGAATATGTGCATCAGCATGTTTTATTCAAATTTGTCCATGCATTCTTCTATTTGAAATGTATTCATTCGCAATCTGAGAAGAAGGAATGAAAACATATAACACATAAAAGAAGCAATTGTGTGACCAGATTTATTCTTAAAACAATGATTTAAGAACATTTCCCAGTTTCCTGTCTGGATTTTTCTCTAACAGCACGAGTGTAGTGTACAAGTGTAAAATCAAGCTTCCACTATCCAAAGCTAAAACAACAAGGTTTTGACTGGTACCTGGTATGTGTTTCCTTACTTTGAAGAAATGTTGTAAATGTATCACTGTACATAGGCACATGTAGCACAATAACTTCTCATTCCATGCACTGTAAAAATGACAAGGTTAGCAAGCAATTTTATTATTCATACAGATGGTGGTTACATTATTTTTTGCTGCTGATATGTATTTATTTATTTTGTAATAATTTAATAATTTGACAGGCTGATTATTATATCTGATGTTACATGATCAACACATGGACATGATCAGAGTATTATTGAAAGCACTTGTCAGAGCAGTAATGTTGTTCATAGAGGTAATGGAGATAAAGTTGCTTCTGGAGCTTTTCATTTTTTGCAGTGTGTGTGTGTTTTCTATGATACAGATGTATGCACTTTAAAAGCCATGGTTGAGTGAAATGATATTCCAAACAAATCATTGTGTTCTGCCATCTTGAAGCCATGGTTTCTTGTGATGATAAGACATTTCCGTGTGGTCTTGTATGTGTTGCTGTCTAAATGTGAGGTTCTGTGTTTGAAAAATTAAGAAATAAATGTCATCTATAATTCTAGTGTGTTCCTCAAGTGAAGAGAAGAGAACACAGCATGTTTTGGTGCAGTTGTGCGTTCCACCTCCATACTCTGTCATTTAAAGCAGAAAGCTGTAGCAGTGTGTTTGCTTTGTTTTTTGACCACTTGGGGGCAGCAGAAGCCCCACCAGCCTTCATTTGGATCGTTGAGTCTCCACCTGATGAATGTAAGTCCAATATTCACTTTCTCTCAGCTCTGCTCCCCTTTGTTTAGCAGCTGTCTGCTGTTGGGAGCAGGGCAGAAAATGTACAGTGAGTTCATCAGAGCTTTCTGCGTATAAACCTGAAACCTCTTACCTCATTTGTAATTTCCAAGGGGCGGTAGACTCTTAGAAATTAAAGTTCTAAGTAGAACCATATAAGGTTCTTCAGCTTGTCCTCATAGGAGAACCCTTTTTGGCT
>JBCAUF010000036.1:792191-802340 GCA_038406115.1 Haemulon aurolineatum
TAACACGCAAAAGCTTCACTTGGCACATTGATATGTTTGTCCATGAGCTTCTGTCGCCTCTATCAGTAGGAAGATCTCATCATCACACTATGGTTAAGGTGTGACCAGGTTTAGGCTCAAGACCCACTTGATTAATGTTAGGTAAATATTAATGCTTTGCTAAGCTTGAGGACAATTGTCATTATGGTTACAATAATAACCACATAATTAGGATTATGGAGCAATTTGTGGTCATGCTTTAAAAATCAACACTGGCTGTCTGCAGGAAACAGGAAACAATCAGTGTGTTGAACCTGTGTTGAAGTCTGATGTCTTGTTGACCCATCCATCTACCCCAATGTCCTCTATATGTAGACTTTGTTGCTCTATAATAACGTCCCGACTTTCTCCTTTGCTTCTGTCATAATTACTATGACCTCCAGAACACTTTACCTTCATCTTGTCACTGTCGCTTCAACATAAACACTGGCTGAAACAACTGATGCTGTCACTGACAGATAAAAGCGCCGCTCTCCAATGAAATAAATCGATGGCATTCTAAAACACCTTTGAGTGCAGACTTCTTTGTGTCTATCGGCATCGACCGGATAACAGAGAGAGTCAGCAGTGTAACCCATGTCAGCTTTACGAGCACCTGGTTTTATTGTTCAAATGATGTAATGAGGTGAGGTTACAGATAGGGGAGCAGGATGAGTGCTGACGCTCTGTCTCACGCCAGTTAATGACCAGTCAGCACTGGGGACAGGTTTCCTCCTGAGTTAATGTGGTGGCTGTCATGAGGTACTTGGGATGAGTGATGGCGCAACCCAGTTGTCCAGGTGTCCTTGGGACGCCCCAACTCCGTCATCATTGCCATCCATGAAAAAGAAAAATGGCTAATTCTCAGGCTATATATAAGATTTAGTGGATATCCTATAGTCACCACTCTCGCTACAATTCTTTTTAATATTGCTCACTTTTGAATGGCTTGTTTTATTGAATATCGTAACTATACAGCAGATGTCTTACAGCATTTTGATATGTAATCATTGATGAAAAATGACCCCTGATGCAAGCAATGGGCACAAATGGTCGGTTGTAAAAGTGTCTTTGCTTGTCGAGATGCTCCAGCAGTTAACTCTTATTAATCATGTCACTTGCCTTGGCTGTGCCTGAGCCTCCACAGCCAAGATGAAACATGTCATTCTTCTAGATCATGACATTTTGTTGTGCACTGGTTTTCCACATCAGCATGTGTTTCCAAGTGTTGGGGAGTCCTGCTGCATATGAAAAAAAGCAGTACAAGGCCTCTTCCAGACAGAATCGGATGCTATGGCAAAAACACACTTATCCCTATTCATTTGACTTGAGCCCAACAGTCACTTTTTCTGCTGTGGAAACTTAAAAGTTTATATCAGAGCTTGGTTGACACTCTTCAGGATCTTTTTTTTTTTGACATTCAACTCTTTGACAATGAACCTTGGTTTGATCACTCGTCTGTGTAGAACAAAGCCAGACTCTCCAGAGTGGTCAACTGGGGAAGCACACAGACCTGCCCTGAGTATGGCCAACAGAATCCGTGGTGGTCCCTCAACCTCCATATCTTATTTTTAGATTATGACATTAGGCTTAAAGCTCGGGTTGGTAAACCTGGAGCGCTAGCAGGAGAGCTAACAAGATTTGAAAGTGGCACCTCCCCTGTCAAGCGTCCAAAGCTACGCCCCCCACGAAGTTGGTATTGCAACTTCCGTGTCCGTCACGTGATGCACTGGATACATTTTTTTCAGCGTCACAAACCCTGCGAAATGACCCGTTTCACCATCAGAATTGAATTTGTTTGGTCCAATAACATTTGGAAAGTCTAGGAGAGCCGTAAGTATCCCCATTTAAGTTAGCGGAGCGCTAAACCGGAAGTTAGCGGCCGGCTTCTTCTTCGTTGAATTTTGACGGCAGAAGTCAACTGCGCTTGCTCCATGGCTTGCTCTGGAAGGGACAGAGGGGGGCGTAGGCTAGACATGAAGGCATCTGATTGGTTTGTTGAGAGAGCACGGCGGGGCTTACATTGGTCAGAGTTTTATCAGTCCTACAGCTGCCACAGAGGTCAGATTTTTTTCATTTCTTTTTCTGAATACATAATGTATTGACGACCGTAAGGATAGATGGACCATTTCACCCAGTATAACAAAAAGTGTTTCTGAACAGAGTTACCTACCCTAGCTTTAATTAAACTTTTGATACTTATACTCTTGTACTACTCAACAAATACTTGTCCACAGCAAAGTTTCGAAAAGGGTTAGATATTAATACTTGACTGCAAATTACTGTCACTACCAAAGAATTTTGCATTACAGCAGGTTTTTAATGACAGGGTATTTCTTTAAGGATCTCTGGCACACAAAGTCAGGCTCCTCAGTGATCTCTATGAATATATCTAACAACTGCCATTAGGCCTGCCTTCCAGCAGCAAGGAAGGCTGTTAAATAAAAGCAGTTAAATAACGCTGTCAACTCAACATAAAGGTCAGTGATTGAATTAAAAACTGCAGAATGACATCATTCGCTTCACTTTACTTTAATACCCACACAACCAGGGTCAGCGTTTTGTTTTTGGTACCGCTGGCTAGATCAGATCAATTTACAGCATCAGCAGTATCTTAATAGATAGATGTCAGTATAACATATTGCACAATAAACAATATTTAAAGACAGAAAGACAATTCATTGTTCAAGAAGCCCAATGCACAAGTGGACATTACGTAAATCTCACATTGTCTTTTGACATAACAAATGTTATGTGTGGTTAAGAAACAGAAACTTTTCTGTCATCTCTTCAGCACCAAACATCAGCATACTGATAGTGTTTAAGTTACAGTAAAAGTTTCAACTGTTTTACAGTCTTTGTGCTAAATGTGGCGCTGCAGGGCCAAATATTTACTATTTGCTAAGGACATAAGACATTCATCTTTTGTATTGCTACAGGTGTAGTCCATTACTGTAATTTTTACATCTATAAAAACCAGCACTTGAGCATAATTGTAGCAAACAGAAGGGACTGCAAAAAGTTTTGACGGCACTACATAATGCATCATGTTCACTCTATCTCTGTTGATGCTTCCATACTATCCTGAAGAAAAAAACATGCAGAAACACAGAAATAAAACAGATTTTTTTCAGACTTAATGTCCAAAACGTCAGTTTTCATTGATTTCATTGAATGAAAACTGATTCTCTCTCTAAAAGAAAAAGGGTTAATATTATATATTATGTAACTGGTTTTATTATCATTCGCAGACATGTAAAATGCATGACTTCACTGAAAGGGATTTTGGTTTAAGTGTTTTCTGATTGTCATTGATGGTCAGATTTAGTGTGATATTTCTGTTGGCCAGGCCATCAGCGTGATCTTTGTTGTTGAGTTGTTGATGTGTGAGGTGACGAGGTTCAAGCTCTTCGTGAAGCCCTGATCCTCTGAATGGTGGCTAGAGGAGAGATTAGGAAATAGAAAGAAATCTTATTAGCGACTGGTTTGCCACTAATTCCCGTACACATTTCCCATAAAATCCTCTTTTGCCAGTCCACTGTTGGTGCCTCTTGTTGTTCCCGCTAGAGGCCTGAATGGGGGACTGCACCAGAAGATCCCTTCCAGCGAACAGTGTGTAATGTAATTTGAGCATTGCACTGAATTTAGTGTGAACCAATAATCTAAAACATACAAATTAAGTTAAGCAAGTCAAGTTATTTTGACATGCTGTGACTTATTATCTATTATCTTTGGTCAGTTTGAACTGATCAAGTAAAAGTTTGTGACCAAACAGAGAGTGTGCATGACTGATTTCATGCCAGTTAATGCTGGTCTATTACAATATTCTCGTATCCACTAATAATGTAGAGTAAAGACTGAGGGCAGCCTGCACTCAGACTAAATCTCAGTAAATGAAAGGCATATTGGAGGCTGTTTGCCAAACTATTGTTTGTAACTCTTGCTCAGCAAATCAGAGCTTTTACCTTGCTTTTAAGTAGCTTTTCTCAAAATAGTAATCTTGGCTCAACATTTGCATAACAAGAAACTATTGTAATATTGTTCAGGTTAGAATATGACCTGAAACTGTATATGCCAGGAGACAGCGAGTCATTCTGAGTTAAAGCTCTTACCCGTCTTGCTATATTCACCATTAAAAGCACATTGATGATCTGAGATCAGTGCAGCTCATGTGACAAGTGTAGATGTCAGGATAGGTGATATTTCTCCCGTTTTCACAAAATAACTGTGTTTGAAAGCTGCCAGTGTGTTCCATGGACGTATAAGAAGAAAAGGATACAGTGTTGGGGGAACCCTGTTCATGCCTATGAAAGTTGCTCAGTGGAGCCTGGAGCCAAAAATGCTCAAAATCCGAGTGTAAAAATATCTTCTGCTTAGCTGCTGATTTGTGGGCCCAAAAAGCAACATTCTGCTGGCTGGCTAATTTCCAGTTAAAATTCCATTTTCTTAACTTCTACACAGTCATTTTGCACATGTGTATGTACTGTAAGTAGTTATACTCATATATCATTCCATTACCTTGTACATATGTATGTTTCTGCCTGTTCATATTTATATCATACTGCTCATGCGCTTGTAGTTTGATGCAATCTGCATTTCATCCCCTTGTACCTGTGACATGTGCTATGACAATAAAGTTGAATCCAATCTCTTCTGATCTTTAGCACTCCACTAACTTGAATAAGGATAAAATGATTTAATTTTACAGCTCTTGTAGACTTTCCGAAGGTTATCGTACCAAACGGATCAAATTCCGATAGTAAAATAAATCATCTTTTTATATAAAAACAATTAGCCAACGTTTTAGCCAATTACAATTTAAGCTTATAGGAAAAGGTCTTTTTTGGCCCCAGTGTGTCACATGATGGACACAGAAGCTCTAATGACACGGTTTGGCCTCTATGGGAAATTGGCTTCAAAACCTGGCGCACTTCCTGTAACCTTGTTACTCCCAAGAAACTCCTGTGGTATTCCAGAAGTCAGCGTAATTTAAAAGGTATTGTTGTGATTGTGTAGCTTAAGTCATAATTTCTGTCAAGTATCAGTGGATTTGAGGGCTTTATTATAATAATCATAACACCTGTGGCATTGATGAACATAAATGTATGCCATTAAAACTGCATAACTTCAGATCTCTAGCTGCTCACACAAAACCGAATCACACTCTTCCAGTTTGTGGTGAGTGGTTCAAATGATGTTGAAGAGTAGGCTTGTTTCACAGATTATGCATCGGACTCTTGTACCACCATCTCAGAATAGACAGTTTTAGAAATAGATGAAAAATGATGAGAAGCAACTTTTTTTTTTTTTATCCCGCACATTGTAATTCTTGGCATCACAACATTATCAGGATTATTTTCTCAGACCTCACAAAAGTCCCCCAGAGCCACAGAGGACATTATACAGTACAACTGGTTTCACATGCCAATTATTATTACTCATGATGTGTGCAAAATCAGTAGAGTGTTTATTTATTTACAAAACTGATCAGGAGTGTACATGGAGACATACATACAGAAACAGCTGGAGTTCCTGCAGGCTGTATGTATGAGTACAACTGAGAGCTTTGAGGGGATTAAATCAGCCTCCATAATAAGGTAGTCACAGGACAATACAGTTACAAAGTAAATCATTCATTCATTAAGGTTTAGCATTATCACCAAACAGATACTGGGGTTGTTTTGGTCATTTAAGGTTTGGTCAGGTGACCAGAGGTCTAAACCTCCGAGAGCTTAAAGTTGTTTGCATTTTTCCATGAAGACACAACTTTGCTGAACCATCAGGTTGAGAACTCCATGCTGTGCTGAACCCTGACGGCCCCAACCAAACACGATATGAGCTTCTTCATTCTTTCATTGAGAGAATGTTCCTGGTTCTCTTTCAAGCAAATATGAATATGAATAACAGAGGTATAAAGTTTATCACTGTGAAGGATCAGTGTATAAAGCAAATACTAAGACTCTCCACACAGACCTCTGTTCATTTTGAAAGATGAAGCACTTTACACATAATATCCTTTATGTCAGCATTTAGTCCAGTCAGTTCTTGTGAAATAGAAACAGAAATATAATTTATTGGAAGTCATGATGGAATTCATTTTTAGTTATGTGTCATTTATTTGCCCTTGAACAAGGCATCAAACCCCTTACTGTTTGGAGCATTTGCTCTTCATCTTCCCTTTCTCCTTCTCTTCCCCTCAACAATTACTCCAGAAATTTGGTATTTCATAAAGATGGGGACTTGGAAGAGAAGACTTGTTAGAACTGAAGCAGCACAGGTCGAAGTGATCCTGACCTTTATTCTCTAACATGGTTCAACCTTTACATTTTCCATAATGCAGCTCAACAGTGCTTTTTACTTGACCCTTCAGGGCTGGTAAATGCACATATCTGTCAAAATCCATGCCTCCTGTTTTGGAATGCAGGTTTTCTGCTGATGGTACCACGTCAGGTTTAATTATTCACATTTAAGTCAAATTGTCTTTTACAATACTTCTCTGCACTCTTTCTTTCTTTCTGTTCCAAAAAACTGCCTAATTGCTCAAACAACGTCACAAAAAATGATAGAAGTTGAATGAATGATTTGGTTGTGCCAGCACTGTTGGGTTTGAGGCAATCCATATTGTCAGAGTATCACTGTTAGAATGAGTCAAGGAACATCCTCAGTAGGTGTGCCACACCAAACTATCTACATCCAGTCAGCCACATGGAAGGCACACCATGTGAAAGACCTTTCTCAGAGTGATGAAGCCAGAAAGATCATTTGGCTTGGACCTGCTTCTGGTAAGTATGTCCATCAGAAACAAGTCAGCATTCCTGCTCCCCAATCTCAAACAAATAATTCTTCTTTATCTAGTCAGCAGTGTTTCTAATCATGTTTATGTGGCTGTATATTGAAGGAAGCTTTGCTGTGGCTCAACTTCAGGTAACATGAACAGTGTGGCTCAAGGCACCGTGTACAAGGCCAGCACATGAAGTCTGTCCTTTTCTGCTTTTAGGTGGCGTTTGGGAGTTGCAGTAGAGGAGATGACCCCAGGTATAAAACCTGATGATGAAAACAAAAACAGCAGGAACTCTTTGAGCGGACCAGGACTGCTTCTAAACATGATTCAGAAGCAGTCCTGGTGTGTCTCGTACTGCCGTAAAGCAGCTGGTTTCTCATGATAGCTCCATCCACTGACAAGATCTGGGACACCGGGGCAGTGGACCTGATCTTTCATGGTAGGTTTTCAGCCAAGATGTGCTAGGGAGCGTCTAGATAGGCCCCATACTCCCCATAATGGGTCGCTTAACCATCACAGTGATTCCGAAGCACGATAATTACAGCTGAAATCATGCATAGTTCCCCTTTAACTTGATGCCTTTTTTGTAATTGCATGAGAAATCTATACAAACTTTGCAATTGGTGAATTCTAGTTGAATGGGATCCATGATTGCTGACTGGATGTTACTGAGCATACTGAGCGGGCTTTCTGTTCTTGTTTGAATAAAAATGACTGCATTTTCGTTCATCTGTATTGTTTGTATCTGTTTTCGCTTTAAAGATGGCTAATATATACAAAGCACAATCACATCCTGTGACCAATGTATCTGGAGTTTGTTGAACCTGTCTAGTAAGATTCCTGAATCCACCGAGAATTCCAGGCAGTCTGAATACTGTCTCAGTGTGTTTGAGACGTGAAGGGGAGAATTCCACACTGTCCCTAACCCTTATTAGCAGGTCAGAAATGTTAAGCAGTTTCCTCGTTGTTTTCCCCCCATTGTACAGCAGGTCATTCTAATCCCTGCAGGTTTAAGTTATACTCAAATTAAATGGAGGGTGGTTGTCGATCATGGAGGAGTGCAAAATGGAACAGGCTGACATTAGGGTAATATGTTTCAGAACATGTTTAGCCTAGTATAGCGCAAAGACTGGCAGCAGAAATTGTTGTAAAATGAGCAAGTGACACATTGGCCAACACTCCAAACCTGTCTTCACACATACACAGGCACAAATGGCTCAGCCATCAGGAGCAATCCGGGGTTCATTGCCTTGCCCAAGGACATGCTGTAGACATGAGGGGTTGGGGAATGAACCAAGGGCCATCTAATTAGTGGATAGCCATGCTAACTCCTGAGCCAAGTGTCACATGAGTCAAATTCAAGGCCTATTATATTCAGCCTGTGGTCTGGGTTCCATATCGTCCACAATGCGTCCTCCAACTCAGAACAAGCAGTCAAGAGGGGTGCATGCTGATGAAAATATGCACTTAAGTAACTAAAATTCAACATAAAGTTTGTTTACCTCAACAAAATTCCAGAGGGAATTCTACTTTTCCTAGGTAGGTTTTCCCTACCCACACAGCCTGTCACTGAGGTAATAGAAGAGATGTGTACCTTTAAATACCTTAACTGTGTGGGGGATTCCACATGTAGTTCATTATTCTTGAATTACCTCCTCATTTGAAGTAGTTATTTTTATTTTTTTGACACCGTATTATTCTAGGTCTTTCGTAAGATATTTCTGCCAAGCCCCTGCTTATCTGCCTTGTAAATTCATTTTCATCCCAAGAAGGGCCCTTATTGATTGAGTTTGATATCCCCAGTCTGATGACAATGTTCAGTACACCTGCAGCAAGTAATATATGGTTGACACATCCTGTATTCTCTGTATTCACAGCATCTAAAATCTAAACTGACTTAATATTCTTCTGAGATCAATGAAATATTCAGCTGCTTTAAAAAATATTTTATGGTTAATGTTGCCCATTGTACAAGTTCTCCAGTCTTCCAAGGTTTTGTAAAATGTGTCACAGTCACATGTGAAAGTGGATGTATGAGATGTGTACTTGAATTGAATTGTTTATTGATCCAACAATCAGCTATCTCGTACGTAGACGAGTGCTGTTCTTCCTGTGGTCAAAATCACAGATTACATATCCATTTTTAGACATACAAGCATGCATTCATACAGTATACAACACAAACAAAACATCCAATAGAAGAGGAAATGAAAATTATTGCTTGATTTACGTTGGTTATATTCTGATCAACTCATGATCTAAGAACCCTTATGTACTTATATGGTCAAAAGTAAAAAGGTAAATGAATATGAAAATTCATGTAACACCTTTTGTAAATAAATACACTTTCAATTTGATTTTAAAGGCCATCTTACCAGTTTCATTAACCAAAAATCTAGGTAAAGAGTTCCATGCTACCACAGTGTTCTCTGTCCGGCGCCTGTTCTATAAGCAGGCAGGAGAAATCTCTTTTCTGATTACTGACGTGTAAAGTATTCGTGTCCATCCTGAGAAAACTTCAAATTCTTAAATAAAATAACAGGACTCTTTGTTGTCATGATATTTCTAACAAAACTAACAAGAGAATAGTGTAACCTACTTTTAAGTGGTAACCAATTTAACTTATTAAGCATCTCATAAACTCTAGTTCTGTATGAGCAGTTAAGCACTATACGGGCAGCTTTGTTTTGAGCTACCTGTAACCTGTACTTCCATCTGCACACAGCAGCTGACAACAACTAACTCAGCTAATTAAAAACTGATGAACCCTCCATGTCAGTACCATGTTGGTGGGTGAACTAAGGTCAGCATCCACTCAGTGACCACACACACTTGGTCTCCAAGGACTGAGGCAGCCCAGCCAGACGCTGAGCCAAGGCAGTTTAAATCACACTCTTACAAGACAAATATTCAATCTTGCAAATTGCCCGTCCACAAACACACACACATGCACACGCACCCACCCACCCACACACACACACACACACACACACACACACACACGTGAGCCTTGCCAACAGTGGACTGTCAGTCGACATTGACCAACAGTGGACCTCTGCTTCTGGTCATTTTGGCTATAAATAAGATCACCTGTAACTGAGGAGTAGTTACACTGTGCCACCTCCACCATCACTTTGCTGAGCTTCCAGGCCCACTGACACCCCTTACTGAACCATCATCTAAGGTTGCACAGGGACTGTAGTCTTTCCTAAAACAGATGGGAACTGTAGTTTTCAGTAAACATCAATTAACTGGAGGTAATTCACCACTGACTATTTTCAGCTGTGGTGCACAAGTGAGTATTTTGAAATAGAAGAGTATTTGTGGGATTTAATCAAAATACACTACAC
>JBCAUF010000036.1:805455-815785 GCA_038406115.1 Haemulon aurolineatum
CAGTGTATGAATGTGTGTGTGAAAGGGGTGAATGTGACCTGAGTGTACAGCGCTTTGAGTGGTTGAAAAGACTAGAAGTCAGTCTATTCAGTCCATTCCATTCAGTCCTTGTCAACTCATTATCACAAGAAAAGGAAATTTGTTATGATGAGTTAAATAAATTAGTCCGTTATCACGAGAAAACAGACTTTGTATGATGAGATATCGAAATAATAAGTACTTATCACGAGATAATGGTCATAGAAAACATATATATATATATATATATATATATATATGTAGGTGTGACCACTCTTGACTTCCCTGTATATATATACATACATCAAAATAGAGAGAAAAGCAAAGAGCCCTGAGGAACTCCATATGATGATGTATTATTAAGTATTAAACATACTGTTCTTTCAGATAGGTAGAACCTAAACAAAGCAAGAGTCAGGTCAGAGAAGCCTGCTTTTGATCTGGTCTCATGCCCTGATCTATGTTATCAAATGCTGCACTGAGATCCAGTGATAGAAGCACTGTCTATAACACTATAGTCGTAAAATAGTAGAGTGTCATTTAACAGTTTGGTACGTGCATGTTCAGTTGAATGACTGGTCCTGAAAGCAGATTAAAAAGGTTCAAAAAGATTATTGTGAATTAAGTGGGCTGAAAGTTGCTGTGACACAACTCTCTACTTGAGAAGAATGGAAGGTAAGAGCCTGGTCTGTAGTTATAGAGAGCCTTGATCAAGGAACAACATCCCAACACTTTTAGCTAAATACTCACTTGTGTCTTACTCACATCAAACACATGTATTACGTGTTTGATATCAACTGCCATCAACAATTACATTTAACACGAGTAGAGCAACAGATATCAAGTTCCCCAGAATTTCTCATTGACCCAAGCCCCAAAGTGACTGTTCCTACTGAAAAGCACTAACCGGCCTGATTCCCCACTTAAGATTCTTAACATAGTTTGAGGATCAGGATTATAAGAAATGTTAATTCTAATTCCAACATTTTAGCAATTCATGCCGGGCCTCTGTATTGATTGTTAATTGATGTAGGGCCCAGTTTAAATCTAGGTTGGAAAACACTGGAAAAGCTAGCAAGAGAAGGTTAAATGAAATTATGTCGTACCTAGCATTTTTTGTTCCTGTACAATGACAATAAAGGTTTTTATTCTATTGTATTCTATTTTATTCTATATGATACATCCCGCCCTCTGTGGTTGGCCATATCAGCAAAGCCATGCCGCCAAAACACAAGAACATTGTGGAGTACACCATGTCTCAGTGAGAGTTTAGTCAGAGTGCTGAAGGTCAGCAAGTCGGTAACAGACAGGCGCTCCAGTGAACCATTTCATTGAACCATGTTTATTACACACACCAGATTTTTGTTTTTTGATTTTCCAGACAACTTTTTATATCAGTGTTGAGATGTGGAGAGAACTTCAACCAATATGATAAAAAAGTGTGTCAGAAACATATTACCTACCTTAAGTTTAATACAGCAACATACTGTCCAATACTTGAAGGTCGATACAAAACATTTGATTTATGTTATTTAGTTTTAAGTAGAGTAAAAGCTTGCCAACAAGAATAATTTATAAATACTGAAATTCTGGTGACCACACCTGCTCTACAAAAAATACTCTTATTTAGGAGGTATTTGAAATGTATTTGTGACAAATCACTGAGAAACAAGTATATGAAGATTGTTTTTACTCTGTTTTTTGGTAGAAGTGAGACAATGCAGAGACAGATGAAATACATCGAGTTGAGACTTGAATTTGATCATTAAAGCAAAGATAATTGGCAGACTCATTCAATGGCCAATCAAATGTTTTTTTGTTTTTTTTTTAGATCTTATGAATAGGTAGGATAGGGGAACAGATTGCAAAATTAATTCTGTGAAAATGCATGGATTCCAGCTGTAGCTGAAAATATCTGGTGGCTGTCTACATGAGAATGAAGAGTACCATACATACGTGACTTACCGTCTGTAGTTTCATTCATGCTCGTCAGTCGACTTATCGTTCCGAGTTTCAAGATAGTAAAATATGCCAAGGAACTGTCTGCATAAACAGTATTTTTTTAATACATTTCTGGTGCAAGTCCATTTCACACCGGAGTTCCCCTTTAACCACAAGTGAGGTTTTATTGTCACATGCAGTGACATACAGTACAACATTAGGAAGTTCCATGTCTGCATTTAACCCATAACCCCTGGAGTTGTTGTTGCTACTCGCTAAGACAGTGTCTCGGTCAAGGGCATGGTGGGGCATGATGAGGGAAATTAGAGCCCCCTGGAGGAAAGTGACAGAAGCACATAGAGAACATGAAGAACAGCCAATGATCTTCTATCCTTCCTGCCTTGACAGAAAAAAAATATTTTTATAGAGTACATATAGAGTATAGTGATTTGTTACCTTTTACCTCTAGTATGAGTTTAGTATGACGTTTTTATGAGTAGGTCCCGTTTGATTTGGATCATATTGATGTACATGCATGCCAAAGTGCTACACGGAATAATAAACACACTGTGGACCATCAGTTCTGCTTGAATGGAAGTCCATCAGGAGGAACTTTATTGACACGTGCCCACTGATGCATACAAGAATATCACGTCAGTCACAGTCATCATAATCCATCATATTTGACATTAACTCTTCAGGTTTGCCTGTGTGACAATACAAAATGAAGATTTATTTTTACACAATCAAGAGCACATTTCTCATGTATGTTAACACCTCCACATGTTTATCTTATCTCAAACAAATGCCAAAAGAAATATCCTGTATCCTGTGTTCACTTACTGTACACGTTCATCTCCAACTTTGCAAGCTTGACTTTGTTGCATCCATCTGTATTCCTTTTTTTTCCCCCAATCATTCATGGTTGACCTCACAAAATGATACTTCATGCCATCATGCTTACACCTCTGACTGGAGACAGAACTACCTCATAAACCTCTTGAGTATAATACCCCACTGTCATCTAGAGAGAGGGGGGCGAGGGAGAGAGAGAGAGAGAGAGAGAGAGAGAGAGAGAGAGAGAGAGGCACCTGCAGTGCTCATATTGTGGTGGGAAAACACTTGAAAGGAAAGAAAAGAATCAGAGTAAAGGCTAAGATCAACGTAAGGCACCCTCGCCTCCTCCGGGATCCTCCAGGTGAACCAGAGATGGTCCTGATGAGAGTGATGCTGTCGCTGTCCCTCTGCCTGCTGCTGGCGTCCCTCGGCTCGGGTTGTGGACCGGGCAGGGGGTACGGGAAGCGGAGGCACCCCGCGAAGCTCACGCCGCTGGCTCTGAAACAGTTCATCCCCAACGTGGCGGAGAAAACCCTGGGAGCCAGCGGCAAGTACGAGGGCAAGATCACCCGCAACTCGGAGAGGTTCAAGGACCTGACTCCGAACTACAATCCGGACATTATCTTCAAGGATGAGGAGAACACCAACGCGGACCGGCTCATGACACAGGTAGGGACAAGTATTTCCCTGTGTGTGTGTGTGTGTGTGTGTCATTTTGTCAGACATAGGCTCTTATCACGACTAAAGAAATTCCAACTCATGAATGACAGCTGGATGAGAAACGGCGCATCGGTCTCTGCCGACCACTGACGCGTAAACTTTAATCCAGTGTGCTTCTCTTTACCGTCATGCAGATGAATTAGGAATTGGACAAAAGGAAACAGCACGCTAAGTTTTCAGTCGATGCTCTTTTGCGCACATTGCACGTCATATGTTCACAGCTTATATCAGAGGGCACGTGTGTGGTTGTGTGTGTGGCACAGACTGTATAGTGGATGGACAGCTTTCCCACAATTACCAGTAATGCAGTTATGTGGTTTATCATTGTGTTATATTAAAGGGGTACTCCATCAGTATCAAGTGACTCGTCATGGCCAGTACTCAGCTTCATCATGTGAGAGAGTGACTCTGATGACAGCAGGAGGGTCTCTTTGCATTTTGGAAAGTCTATGATCCGGTGAATTTGGAGCTTAATTACAGGCTATGTTGGCCACTGCTGCCTCGGTCTTTACCTTTTATTCCCCTTTGTCTCTTGTGCATCTCTGTTTCCGGAGAGAGGCGTTTTATTAGTTAAAATAAGATTACATTCACCAAGTTCATTCCTGAGATCTGAGAACACAGCATAACTGCTCATGCTGATGTTATTAAATGAAATAAAAATAAGACTGAATTTATAATGAAGTTTAATGACCATTTAACAAGTTTGAAAGGATGTGATTTGGGAAGTCAACTGTTCATCGGAGTGACACTCTTACTTTTAAAAATGTGATCTGAACAGGACATGTCTCTCCTTTTTCAGAGGTGTAAGGACAAACTGAACTCTTTGGCTATTTCAGTCATGAATCAGTGGCCTGGGGTTAAACTTCGGGTCACGGAGGGCTGGGATGAGGACGGCCATCATTCTGAAGAGTCTCTGCACTACGAGGGCCGAGCGGTGGACATCACCACCTCAGACCGGGACAAGAGCAAGTACGGCATGCTATCGAGGCTGGCTGTGGAGGCGGGCTTTGACTGGGTCTACTACGAGTCCAAAGCCCACATCCACTGCTCTGTCAAAGCAGGTGAGTGCAGTATATCTGTAGCTTTTTTCTTTTTTGATGCTCCGAGGCCATTTTTCTTCTGTCTTTGTTTATGATGAGATACAGCAGGTTCAGAAACAACAAGCAGCATCACACATGGCAACAGCTACATAGCAACAGAACAACAATGGTGGGTCACCTTATTGTTAACATATTGCAGCAGCTGGCAGCAGTGATTGGACAGGTGTACAGAGGTGAGGAATCAGGCAGATCTGAACGCCTCTCTCAATCAGTTTTATTTGTCCCAACTAATTCAGTCACTTTTCATCTTTGGTGAAAGGTTATCTGGACTGTGCATCATCAGTTGTTTCTTCCCCCTTTCCATAACGCCATGTTTTTTACCTAGCCTTCAATTGTGGCTGTGTGAGACAGTTACAGAAACGTTTGCTCCCTGATATTGTCAGACTATACAGAGAAACTGTTTTGTTTCAAGCATAAACCTTGTGTTTGTTCATGTTTTGTCCGAATGTTCCCATTCACAGTCTTTCCCTAATCAAGTACGAGGGGTCAATAGTGGATTTGAAAGACAAAATGCAGTACGATAGTTGCTGAGATATTTCACCCACAAATGTCAACCAATTGGTAGCACCATAGAAAAAAGTAAAGAGATCACCAAATCAGAAGGATTCATCATCCAGGAAGAATAGAAGTATGTACCATATCTACCTGTTAGACTCTAGAGATAGTTCCCTGAATAACTGAAAACCTTCTCTTGCTTTAGTGTTAGCTCAAAAGTCAGGGCATCACCATTGACACTAGCGATCACTGACTGTGCACAACTGATATCTGTACAAATTTCCTGGAAATCCATCAAGTGGTTGTTGAGATATTTCAGTCGGAACCAAAGCACTGGAGTAGGCTAACTCATGGACCAACCAGCATCTGATATTACTCCCCTTACATGGCGAGAAATAACAAGAAGTTTGTCTTAAGCAAGTAAATGTAAATACTTCTGAGTGGTCTGGTTTCTCTGTCAGCCTTAAATACTACTACACCCTCCCAATGAATGTTGCCTCATATATTTAGAATTTTAGCCGTAATCTGTGATCAGATCATCTTACCTCAAAACTTTGTTTGCTGTGAGTGACCAACCATCTCGATGCTCTACAATGTGAGCTGGATATGCCGGAAATGTTCTTCTCCGAAGATGTGGCTGTCTGTGATGCAAGCATCCACTAGCTGGACACCTCCATTGTCCACATGGGGAGCAGCCTCCTCCCCAGCAAGCAAGTTACAAGCAGGAGACAGGGCCTGTTGTTCCACTGCTCTTCCCAACCCCACCTTGTCAGAGGTGTTTTCTTTAGAGGTCAAAGGGAATCAAGCTGCTGCATGGCTCTGAATTAAACCTTTTTCTGACATGGTTTTATATCATATCAGATTTTGTAGGAATCAGTTTCTCTTTACACTTACCGAGCCAAGCTGGATAAAATACCTAGACTTTTTCAGGTCGTGGAGGAAGACCTGCAATGATTCACATAAATTTTAGCCTATTAGCATTTTCCAACAACACTTTATAGTAACCCACCCTTTAATTTAAACCAATCATTGTATAGGTCCTAAATGTTTTTATGAACTCTAATAAGTGTTACTGTTGTGACTCTTCCAGAGAACTCAGTGGCAGCTAAGTCTGGAGGATGCTTTTGTGGTTCCTCTATGGTGATCTTGGCAGATGGAAGGACTAAACCACTGAAGGAACTCCAGGTGGGGGACAAGGTGCTGGCTGCTGACCAACAAGGAAACCTTGTTGCCAGTGACTTTCTCATGTTCATGGACCAGGAGCGACAGATCACGCAAGAGTTCCATGTCCTGGAGACGGACGAGCCACGCCGCAGGCTGACACTGACTCCAGCTCATCTTGTCTTCGTTGTGAACGACAACAATTCCAGTGGCAGCGTTGTTAGGGCTGTGTATGCCAGCAATGTGAAACGAGGACAGCTGCTTCTTGCTGTTGGGAATGATCAGTCCGACAACCTCATCCCTGCAAGAGTGACAAGGATTTATGTGGAGCATCATGAAGGGTCCTATGCACCTGTAACATCTCACGGAACAATCATAGTTGACCGGGTTTTGGCATCCTGCTACGCGGTGGTTGAGGATCATGACCTTGCACACTTGGTTTTCGCACCAGTGCGACTGTGGCACTCATTTTTATCACTGCTTGGGATGGGGAAAGAGTTCAACGGTGTGCATCAAGCGGACGGTGTTCACTGGTACCCAGAGCTTCTCTATCATGTAGGACGATGGCTTCTGGACAGCAGCTCTTTTCACACACAAAGCTGAAATATATTGAATGCTTTCATAGACTCTATATTCAAACTGTCGTTGAGCTATAAAATTAGGTTTTTGACTCAATCCTTTCCCAAGGCTAAGCATTAAAAAATGTGTGTGCTTGCCAAGCCCATACAACCATGCACTCCAACTAAAATGTATTACTGTTAACATGTCCTTGAGACAGCACATGTGTCTACTACCTTTTCACCCAACTTTCATTATGTGACAGTATACTGTGCTATGCTTTGTCACATCATTCTTATTTTATAGTTAAGGCCAATGTACCCTCAAAACTAACTGCCGACATGTGGGAACACAGAAAGAATGCTGCAGTCAAGTCAGTTGTTTTCTCTTTTAAATACGTACGTCTGTCATTGTCTGATGGCTTGTGTCTCTTGATTTTGCTGACTTCCTGCAAGTGATGTTACCATGTTCCCAGATTTTAGCAATTACTCTGGTGAGTACGGCAGATGAATAATGGACAAAACTCCAAAAAACCCCATAAAAAACCACTCAGGATAAAACTGGAATCACCACTGGAATTACACCTTTTGTTTGGGAAATCTTCTTTGTCGTCTTATCTGGCATCAGATGTAAATCAATATTAATCTTCTCTCTGTGTACATCCAGTGCATTGGCATGTTAAACGATACGTGCAAACCCCAAAGGTTCTGCTCTAGTTTAGCACAAAACCTTAGAGCAGTGGAAAATGCAAGGCTAGCTCCATCAACGGTTAAATCACAAATCACCTCTCAATAAATAATATTTCGTTAATTGTGGTTCTGGGGATGGTTCACTTTCTTATCATAGTTTTAAGGGTGCTAACTGTAGCACCTTCAGGCAGTTAGCTAAAGTCATTCTTGGCCAACAACAGCTGCGTGATGTTGCGTACAGCATTTCCATGGTCCCATCTCTATTGATAGGGCTACCATCCAAGTTTGTACACTATCATACCTCTTAACAGTTTCTAAACTGTCTAGAGTGAAATGTGTGCAATTTTTCTCCTTTTTTGCACAGTAATAGCTCAAGCCCCTTGTTCAATATACTTTCTGGTTATAGTTTCTTTCTTTATTTTTATATAGAAGACAATAGATTGACTTCCTACTACTGATTTGTCAACACAGACTGCATAGTGAAAACAGCATCTCAGCAGAGCAGCAGCTTCTGTCCTCTGTCAAAGCCTACACAGGTGTTCATCCATAGCCTTGCTGTGAAAGTTGTGCTTATTTTGGCAGTGCTCATAGACCAATACATATGGATTGTATATAGGAGTGTATACGGTATACAGAATATGGTAATTTTTTGAGGAACTGCATACACATTATTAATTACAGATTATTAAGAGAGAACAAAACTATAACAGACTCACATGCTCTAATTTGGCAGTGACTGAAACAATAGGTTACATAGGAATATGTTAAATATTTCTTATGCACCTCCCTATGGAACATTAATCCAATATGAATGGAGTTCAAAATAATTTTGAAGTTACAGAAAGGCATGCTAGCGATTCCCCCTGCTTCCAGTCTTTGTGCTAAGCTAGGCTAATACATCTAGAACTCTCTCTGTACTCCTGTCTTCTAATGTACAATATGTTGCACTGACAACATCTTGGAAAGTTACATGAATGTAGCAGCCTCTATTCATTTCTATGGCATAACTGAGTCCAACTTGATCTTGATGTAATTTGTCTGGCAGAAGGATCAAAGTCAGTGGCACTTGCTTGTTTAAATAAGGGCACAACGCGCTGTCAGTGACCCAGACACTTGCTTGGCAATTTAATGAGTCCCAATGTGTTTGTCTCTCTGTCTGACATGAATGGCATGTGAACACTATAGCCACTGTTAATATAAAACATCTTGTCAAGTGACACTGGACACCGTTTCAATGAATGAAAAATTAAATTATATAAATTATGTTTATTTATTTTTTCTGTATTACTGACAGTATGGTTGTTAATGGTATACATGACATATGAAGATGTTAAATTTGTCAGTGCTGTCTAAAAACCATGCTGAATGATTCATGTAGGTCTGGTGAATGAATGTTCGACTTGATTGTTGTAACTGACTGTTAGGGCCAATTATATTTTCATGGATGGATATAATGTATAACAATAAATTATATTTTGTATACACTAGATCTCTTGACCTCTAACGACTACGTGACTTAAGGAAACGGTTGGCAGTCATTGCTTCATTTGGATATGACCCCAGAGCCAGACAGCCCAAAGGTCAGTCTCCTTAAATGCATTATATAACCAGCTCAAGGTCTATAAAATGTATCAGCATATTTTATGTACTGTAAGATTACACCACCAATGTTGACTGCATTTGAACAAATTTTGGACAGTGGTATTCAAAATATCTAGGGAGCACAAAGCGGTTCCTGCTCAGGAGCATTATGCAGATTAGTTTATGCAAAAATTCTTCAAAGTGTTGCAAGAGAAAATAATCTTCTTGTTTGACTAACCCTAACCCTTCAGTTCTAGTTTTTAAGAGTTAAGGTCAACTATACTTGAACTGCGCCTGCAAACTCTGACCTCTGTTTCTTTTTTTCCAAATCTGTATCTTGACTAGGGTGTTTATGACATGAAAAAACAATAGCTGTGCATAGGGATCCATGATATATTTAAAGCTGTGCTAGTTAGTTATTTTCACAAATTTGCAGCCATAGAAAAATGCTCTTAATATTACCGTCATTGAGATGGTGATTATGAACCTATAGTACGACCCTGATACAAACTACAAGGCCCTTTTTCCTGTTCTTATTTTTCTGAGGACAATTGGCTGTTTTTATACCACCTAATTCCAATATCAAGCATTTTATTGACAGCTTCTACACTCCCCTCAGTAAGGGCATTATTGAGAGGATTGAGTTAATATTCCTGTGGTGATGACACAAACGGGAGCTTCAGACTACACTGAACACGTCAACTTGAGTCTCACGCGAGACTTTCTATCACGTCTCCGTTTACAAACATGGCGGCTTGCTTGAAGTAAACAAACCCCTCGGTGTGTGTTTGAGTAGCCATCTGATGCTGTCTGTGGGAAAAGAAATTGTAGTTTTGAGGGATGTAAACAGACTCAACAGCGGCTATGAGATCCGCTCCCATTAATCGCTGCTGTGGCGATGGACACAACTACTGCAAAACAGGAGCAATTAAAAAGAAAATCTTCAGAACCCTTCTTTTAAATCTAAAAAGTTAGGAAACTATAGCCCCAGGTTGAAATTGCCTGGAATTGTCCTTTAATATTAATCCCCCAAACAATCAGTCTCCTCACTTTATTAACCATCTTAATCCACATCACATATACCACATTGAAAATTTTAGACCAGAAACCACAGAAATGGCACCACTGTAAAATAATTGAAAAATCTGTTGATGTTTTCTAGTTTTATAAAGTTCTCCTTCCTAAAAGTTGTCTTTAAGTGTTTAAATGGACAGGCCCCACAAGTGATGT
>JBCAUF010000036.1:1062979-1076772 GCA_038406115.1 Haemulon aurolineatum
TTGTCCTCATAGGAGAACCCTTTTTGGCTCCAGGGAGAACCTTTTATAAAGGTTTAAAGGGTTCTCTGGATCAAAATAGTTCTTACTGGAACCATTAGTGTTAGTGTTAGGGTTAAAAAGGGGTTTTCATCACTGCACTTGGCAATGCAGAAAGATTAAAATATTCTGGGAAGAGGTAAGAGGGACAGTGGAGAAAATTATTTCAAAACAAATTGTATTGGACCCTAAACTTTTTTTGTTGGGTTTGTACCCAGAGAAACATAACTACAGTAGGAACGAGCAGGTATTTATAGACCTCAGCTTGCTTTATGCTAAGAAATGTGTTGCATTAATGTGGAAAAAGATTTATAGACCAAGTACCACTCAGTGGATAAGACAAATGTTAGCAAGCCTTCCACTAGAGAGAATAACTTATATATTAAAGGATAAACGGCATGTATTTGAGGAAATATGGAGCCCTTTCATCAACTACATTAAGGACTTGGATTTAACAGACGGAGAAGTGGATGATTAATCTTTGTGGACAATGCAGATTCCGATCTTGTCAATTCCATTTAGTTTTTTCTGTATATGTGTTTTAATTTACACTAATTGCAAACGTTACTCGACTATTGCTATTCTACTTTTTTTTCTTAACAGGAGGAGCATTTCTGTTTGGTGTTATGTTTTTTGTGTTTGGGTTTTTTTTTGTTGTTATTTTCCTTTTGTCTCTATGTAAATGCAGCTGTCTTTCAGTATAAAAGCGAAATGAGGATTCATGAATGCAAAGAGCATGCAGGCGTCGCTGTCAAGTCTTGGGGTCTAACCTACAGCATTAGATCCAGTAGTTCATATGGCAACATAAGGCCTTTGCCAAACACAGAGGGACAGCCACACACCACTCTGACTGATGGTGTGCAGGAGGAGGGGGCACACTGACCCCAATCACCACTGTTGCTGCTTTTGTCATAACAAATTGTTGGTTAAGGCGCTTCCATCTCAAGGCTGGAGCTAGTCATCATTAATCCAAATTGGACCAAACTGTGCGAGAGACTGAGCTCAGTTTGGCACTTCAAGTCGGCAACATGAAGTTCACTTACAGACCCTTCACCTGTTCCTCATTTCTAATCTTTCATTGTGTTCCCTGCTAATCCCTGTGAACTCATTACAGCGAGCAAATCCTCTTAGAGCTCAACACACAGCGGAACACCTGGACATCACGGTGGAGACACCTGCAGGACGACAGACAGAGAGCAGAGCAGGAAAAGACACCTCACTCCAATAAGGTCTCAAATAGCTCCACTACAGAGGAATTAAGTGTCACCCGCTGACCTGAATTTGTCTGGTGCAGACCAGCGACATGATTAAAAAGGGGGGAGTTAAATTCTCTCCCAGATCAATAAAATTCACCCTGCGTCTCACTTGGCTGACACGCAGGTTTGTAGGGTTAAGTGAGGGGAAGGGGGAACGGGAAGAGGGCTGACTGGCAGCCGGAGAGCCGGGGAGGATTTAACTGACTGGCACATGGCCACATACTGTAGGGCCGGGAGCAACTGGAGAGTGAGGAGGGGAGAGTCGTTGGCCAGAGATTCGTGTCTGATAGAGCTGCAATATGCTACTTTTCACATCATGATAACCAAAAAAAAAAAAAAGAAAAAAATAAGCTGGATATCCTATCAGTGTGTGTGCAACCTGTGTGTTCATGTGTGTCTACATTCCAGTCTTATCATTGGTCTCGGCAGTGTGCCCCGGTGACATGGCACGTGGATGTATCCGTTAGACGCTGTGGATAACAGGCGAGCAGCAATGAATTAGGCAAGTGGAGTTCGGTCGGAGCAGAAAAGAGCAGAGCTAGACATTTAAATAAAGCTAACCCTAGCATTGCTCTTTTATTTATAGTGTCTGATGACTGCCTCTTAAAGCTGAGGCGGCTCTGTGGGTGCTGGCGACTGTATTTCAGCTCCTGGCCACATGCCAGAATGCCACCTTGCTTAAAGTCACACTCCCTGACTCCCAGGTAATGGTTGGAGCCTCACACCTGCGTTCATTTATTTAGTTGGGCCACGTGAGGGGAGAACAACAAGCTACAAACATTATATCGATACACTATATTATACAGATTCTTAAAGACTGTGTAAAGGCAAATCAGTGATTTCCTTCTAAACACATTTTACGTGTTGGAAAGTAGTTAGAGAAAACACCTGCAAAGTCTGATAACTATGCAGCACTGATTTACGGAGATACAGCTTTAAACTGTTTCTCCTCATCTTAGTTTTTCTGATTTGATTGACAGGTGATAATTGGTAGGTCCGGGGTTTTGGCGAATTCTGCCGACACACCCACAACGGGACCTGATTTCTACACAACTTTGAAGGCTAATTATATAGTTTTATATTTATATTTTATTATATATATGTTTGGCAATTTTTTGAACATTCAAGTTTGACACCATTTTCTGTGGTATGTCACACTCAGAACACATACACATACACACACTTGACACGGACTTTAAGTACATCAGTACACAAAGAGCTACATGGATGTACATTATCAGTGAGCTGGGTTTGTCCAACACTCTCTCTGCTTTGGTCTCCACCAATTTCTCAGAAGACAGATATCTGGCTCTTCAGCTGCTAAACTGTGTTCACAAGTTGGTGTCTTTTACTTTCATCATTAAATCAAACATCATTTCAGCATTAAACCACAACAATCAGCTGGGAAAGACTAAAATGGCCGACATGGCTGAGAGGAGCCGCAGAGTTGGTGATGACTCTCTCTCTGTTGGCTCACCAAGTCCCTTTCAATTTACAGACGTTTGATATATGAAAACAATTAGTGAATCAAGAAAACTTTCTAAAATTCTGTAGAGACAAAGTTTGGTGTAGGGATTTGGACATTTAGATCTTGTCCTGTTGCTATAGTAACTATCACAGCTGTGGTGAGATATTATTCAGGTAGAAATGCACCTCTGTAGCCAGCACTAATCCTTCTTAACTATTACATGCAAACTGACTGATGTATCAAATTAAATTCTTGATTAGTACTGTAATTCTCATTAAAGCCCTCATACTGTTAGGGGACAATTTTACAAATGGATTGCTGAGACTCCTTACTTAATACTCATGGAACTGCAATTGTGCTTTGGCCCAGCAATACGAGTGTTGGTTTGGGGTAAATATACTGTAAATAGCGTAGAGCGTTAGTGCAGAGCGTAGGGCCACTGAATGAACTGTGAGGTGTTTGGTGCTGTTTAAACTCTGTTGACTGACGTGACACTGTAAACAGATAAAAAGCAGTCCAACAGGCCTCCATAATAAGCATTAAATTAATGCTGTTTCAGTCGTATCAGAGACATCAGACGACTTCAGTGCATAAACATCAATCCAGTGTGCGGTCACACTCTGTCATCTGTCTGATGGATCCTGAATATGCTGCGTTCCAAAATGCTGTCATCCTGTCACTTATTTCTGGAATCTGAGAGGCTGTTTAACAAACATATCACTAAAGCTTGAAAAAGGATTTAATGCTGCAGCTCAGCTGTCTGTCCTCGGCCCATTCATGCCTGAATGATTAAGAGGTTCACTTAAATGAGGGACACTTATTATTTAAACTTCGAGAAGACTCACAAAACAACAGAAACAACACTCCTATGCATTTCCAAATCAGACTTTGAGCCTGTGAATCACAACTCTAGCCTGTTAACCTCAACAGTCTCATCGCTCACTGAATCGCTCCCCTTTGAACAATGACTCAACTTACGAATGACAAGTTCCTCAGGAGTTCAGCGCACATTACAAAGCGTCGTGTCCTCGCTCTGTAACCCTGTTGAATTGGCATGTTCCTGTCCCATAATGCATTGGGTGTCTCCTCAGAGGTCTACCTGTATGCTGCAGCTCATTCTTCACTCACATCATCTGGTCCACACACACAGCGAAAGGACGGAGCAGTGAGAGACACGTCTGTGGCGTGTTGCATGGAATCTGTATGAAATATTGCAATGATATGATTGATACGATACAAGCAGTGCTCAGTGTGACGACCCCTCCCCATCTTCTTCTGGTCCCTCGAGGCTGATGAGCCTGATGTTGTGCACCAGCACAGGCTAAGCCCAGTTGATGCCTCTTTGGCAAGTAACTGCGATTTATCGAGGAAACGTCCAAGGAGATCTGCCGATGGCTAAAATAAAGCCAAAATAACTGCTGACAGACGGCTAGGCTTGTTTTGCTGTTGAAGCTGATGGCGAGCTACCTACTGGAGGTCAGATCCCAACGTGTGCACTCACTCACCTGTACGCAGGCCTCAAGCCTCGCTCTTCCACCCGACCCATTCCTATGGTGTGGTAGGACTGTGCTGTGCCAACTGCCGAGTGAATAGACTATTTCTCCCATTCATTCATGATCAAGGACTACTTTTCACCAGTATTAATAGAAGATCAATCAAAAGACAATTTTGATTGTGGTTGTATGTTTACCTGAGATGACTGAATTACGGGGAAATTGGAAAATTACTGCATTGATTATAGGATTGTTGTACATAAAGTGAACGAAACTGGTAATTTAGAATTTGTTAAAGTGAACTGGAATTGATAAATCTCGATGAACATCAGCTGTGCGAATCGCTATAAATACTGAAAGTATTAATTTGAAGGCCTTTTATATAATTTGTTTACTTTTTTTTATTTGTGTTATTTGGGTGTTTTTTCCTTGAACTTCAAGTGATTTTTTTTGTTTTGTTTTGTTTTGTTTGTTTTTTTGTTGTTCTGTGTCTGAGTTTCATTAAATTCCACCCAGCTCCATTAGACGAACCTGCACTGGCCCAATTCATTTGTTGTTGCATTTACTTTATTTAACATTTTAGTTGGTTTACTTTATTGTTGAACTTTATTGAGTAATATTCTTAAGTGACCTAAACATAAGTGCTACATGTGGCTTGCTCTCCTTTGTTTTGCCACCGTCACACTTCGCACACATTCAACACTGCATCCACCTGCACATTCCCTCACTATGTTACTTTTGTTGTCATTAAAACTGCGTTTCTATTGACATGACTTTAAATTATAGCTCACTGAGGACAACATGAGGGCTCGGCGATCTGTTTTTGGACTTGGATGTTCCACATTTTACCTTCATTGATTTGCTTTCGGTCGCTGTCATTTGATCTGCTCAAAGTGTTTACACATGAAGCTATCGTCTGATCATCATCACAGTGCCAATTTGTGCTCAGAGGATATTTTGAAGGCCCAAGAGACGAACAAACCTCAAAGATCAGTTTGATCAAATGCTCCGTAATGGTGAGTCAACTTCCTTTTTACCGCTCGACAACTGCCTCTTTGTTTTAAAACGGCGAGCAGGGACCGAGTGTCAGCTCGGGGAGCCGTGGATTTATGGCTCATCTCATTTCTAAAATAAGAGGCGTAGTCGGCGAAGTTTCGTGCTCAGAAAGTAGCTGTCATGTCTGTTCTGATTTGGAGGACAGTCTGAAGGAAGAGCCTTTGCAGCCCTCTGATGTTAAACTGTTTGATGTGATGTGACATGTGCGCTGTGTGTTCCAGCGTGCATTTCTCTGTGGGTGTGTGTGTGTGTGTGTGATATGAAGGG
The DNA here is from genome assembly GCA_038406115.1 of Haemulon aurolineatum. Taxonomy (NCBI): domain Eukaryota; kingdom Metazoa; phylum Chordata; class Actinopteri; order Lutjaniformes; family Haemulidae; genus Haemulon; species Haemulon aurolineatum. The sequence continues at coordinate 1,068,556 of JBCAUF010000036.1, forward strand.
GTAAAGCTCGAGATGGAGCGTTTAACAGAGTTTAAGTTTCTGAAGTCCTCAGGTGACCCCTTTTGGAGGAGCTTCACTCAGATCACTGAGATGTGATCTTCACTTAGAAGCTTTTTCTGAGGAGCTAAAATCAGTGACACAAGATACTGCGGACCACCAGGATCAAGAATCATATAGCCTACTTCAGCTTCCTCTTGAAGAGAGAGAGGTGCAATGGACTTTTTCTTCTTGAAAATAATCCAAAAATGAAGCAATAAATCAACCCCTCCTCTTTTTTTATTCTCCCTGCCTCCTCCCGTCTTTGCTTTTCCTCCAGCGCAGACATCAGATCTCTCATTGTCAGGGGGATCCGATGGCTGACTCAGCAAAACGAAGCCTGTTTTGTGTGTGAGGCGTTATCTCATCTGATGGCTGGGGTCAGAGGCGGGTCACACGGCAGAATGATTGGGATCGCATGCGGATCAGCACGTTCCTCCCACGTCACCGGCAAAATGCTGGCGTTTACAAAATGTGCCTTTGCTTCAAACTCACTGTATGTTATCATGAAACACACAGGGAGTTTTACATGTATGTGATGTGGGAGAAACATTTTATAATCATAGAAATTGTTTTTTCTCCATCTGCAGATATTTTCTGAAACATTTGGCAGCATCAGGAAGCTAATACAATAACTGTTTAATATTCATGCTTGAACACTTGACTTTACTGTACACCCTGAACCTTTATTTACCTCAACTACAGAACGTATGATACACTGTCTCTGATGAAAATGTCCCTCATCTTCCGATGTGACAGCACAGGTGCTGCTGTTGCTGCTATGTGTGAAGACTCGTTTGAAGGTAGGCAGGTATGATGTGGGGATTTTGCCTCCTTTGAATCTTGCACTGTGTTTGCACTGTGCTGAAATCCTGCTGTTTACACACCTCCAAGGTCATCAACAAATTGCCTTGACAGCTTCACTGTTCTTCTTTCTGTCATCCCAACAGATTTTGACTGTCTCATCCTAACACTGATCAACCCAAAGACAGAACAATCAGGGACTTCTCTGGTCGGTCTGAAACTCACGCTGCAGAGTGTGAAAGGGCCCAAACTCAATCAGAGACACACACTTATCGTGTTATTAGCTGTTCGGTGTTGATATCTGTAGCTCTGCTGTAAGGGACACATGTCTGTTTTCTTCAACATGTCGGTTTCTCCTGATACCCAAAGCAGATGTCAACAAAACGTATAAAAATGAGCGTACTTTGTCACTAGGAAATGGTTTATAGTGGAACCTCCCACCATCGATGAATGGATTGAAATTGTGTATGAGATTTATGTCATGGAGAAGATTTCTTTTTCCCTCAAAGTTGAGAAAGAAAATTTTTAAAAGATTTGGACCAAATGGACTGAGTATGTAAAACCAATCAGATCTGATTTTATTTGACTATACTTGTGCTTTGTGTGAACCTACCCTCCTTTGTTTTTATTTTTAATTTTATATATATTTGTGTATATGTGTGTATATATATATTTTTTGGTGAGGTGTATTGATTACTTGTAGGGGTGCGCTTCCTGGTTTTGTTGTTGTGTGTTATTGCTTCTATGGTTTAGGTCCATGATAGAAAACTCCAGAAGGGCAGTATAAACAACATCATTGTATCCTTGACAAACTAAGTTCATGTATGTGTGAAATGGTGTATGTAATGGAGGTCTGCCTTTCTGAATAAAAATTTCAAAAAAAAAATTAGCGCACTTATTGACTTTGTATGGAGGTCCTGTTGTTGTTGATGTTTCTGGCCCTGGAAACCCATCATTCTGTGGCTACTGTTCAGCACCAGTTCTTCCACAGTCAAATCAGTTTGATTGAAGTTTGACTGAGGCTTGATTCAAATCCTCATTCTGAACGTGTTGAACGTGTTGAACATTCAATACTAAAAAACAATACTGAAATTAATGATTCATGCCTTTCTTTGATTGGAACTAAAATGTCCCTAAAACTTTAAGTATAACCCACTAAAATAAAAAAGGATGAAGCGGACTAATTATTATTTCATGACAAAAAGCTAATATCACTGTAGCTGAATGAGCACTGTTATCACATGGCTGATGTGGAAGCATTACTGTCCAGATGTTTCCAGACCCACCACACTGGTTGGTGTGAACCTTCATGGATTCATACCAGTCAGGCTCCCAGCTTAGATTTTTTTTGGGAGAATACAATAAATAAATCAGTGAATACCTTTTTCAAGACTACAACTCCCTCCTGACTCTGGCCGTCAGAGATGATGTCAAACATGTTGCCCTCGTCCCCAGGAACAATTGCATAATCCACCTCCGCGTTGCTGCCATCGTCCAGGTCGTGGGCTCGAATCCGACCCACCGCTGAGCCAACCGACGCCGACTCTGGCACCCGCAGGTGGAAGATACCTGCGAGAGCGACGGGAGGGGGGCAAAGAGCAATTAAGTGCAATCTAAGAGAGAACGTGCAGACTGATTTCACTCATCCGCCTTAACAGATAAACCAATCAACAGCCCATTCATCCGTCCCAACAATCAACCAATCAGACATCACTGTCGAGACTTCCTCACTCTTGGCGAAGCGCGGGGGGTTATCATTGACGTCGCTGAGGGTGATGTTGATGGTGGTGGTCGAGGCGAGCCCGCCCAGCTGACCTCCCATGTCCTTGGCCTGGAGAAGGACCTGGTACTCCCCTTTCACCTCGCGGTCCATGTTAGCTAGAGCTGTTCTGATCACTCCTGGAAAGGTGTAAATGAGTCGATTTTTTTTTAAACTTTCTTTTTAATTTTAATTTTGCAACAACAAAACAAGCTCAAAAAAAAAAAAAAAAAAAAAAACTCAGGATCACAACATACAACACAATCAAAACCAAAAACACAAAAAGATGTAAAGGACAAAAGAAGATTTTCTTTTATAGATCTTTTAAAGCACTTTTTGTCAGCTGGTTTAAACTGGTTTACGGGTGTCAAGAGACACTGTGGACTCTAGTTCGGTGGACCAGGCGCAGTCTAAGGTGCGGCGGAGGTCCGCGACGCCAACGAGGTGTGTACGGTACTCCCTTTGGCCAATCCGCAAAATCCATCCTCCTTGGCGACCGGCAGAGAAGACCAGGTTCAGCACACCATCAATATATTCATAAATGTGCGTGCTGATTAATATTGCCGCATTGAATAGTGGTTGTTGTGATTATTTATTGCATTAAAATGTGCGTGAAACAGTGGAAAGCTGCCTGCGAGCTGCCCGGTCAGCCGGTGCACCAAAAGCTGACCAGGTTCAAGCCGGCGAGCTTTCGGCGTACCTTCGGTGGACCGTTTGACTACGAATCTACGACTGCGCCGGGCTGAATCCATGACGCCTCCCCCTGCTGCGCCGCCACACCTACCTCGGCATAACTGAGTCAAGCAAACTGCCGAATTGACCGCGCGTCGGGCGTAAAGCGTGCCAGACTCTGGATACGCCGGCTGCGCCATCTCGCATTGCGCCACCAAACTAGAGGCCTATGATTCAAACAGATTGCACTGCACATGTGTTAGGGCTGTCGCAATAGCCGCGAAAATGAAATATCGCAATGTTAAGAAGCCCATCGCGCTGCTTGATGGGCCACCACCATCATCGCGTGAGATAGGGTTAGGGGGGTACCGCCCTTAACGCCCTTTGATCTGCATTCAATAAAATATAAAGTGTTATAAAATTGCCATGTCTTTTTTGTGTATAACCTTTTTTAAATGTGTAAATGCCATGTTTCAGATGAAATATTGCAATGAGTTTAGTAATTTAGCAATTAATAAATGAAAACAGGGGGGATTCCTCAACCATGACAGCCCTAACATGTGTCAACATGTGTGTCATCAGACCGGAGATCAGTGCATGGTGTGCAGGTGGGTATAGCAGGACGTTCACTGTTGCTGGTTGACATCGACAGCGTGTAAAAAAGTGTTGCACAAAACTGGACTGAGGGTCGGACACAGAATCTGCTGAAACACTGAACCTCCTCGACGTGCAAAGCGACACATCTCCACCTGATGAGAAACACAAGCCTGCGAGCTCTTTTCACAGCCGTTCCACTGACACCGGACACTTTTTTTCACCGGTCGCCCAATCAGTGACGACATGGTGTTTAAACTGGAGCGTGTCTATAAGTTTCACGTTGCCATATCTGTAATTGGTGCATAAAAGCAATAGCTCCAGGCTGAGATCTATTTGATTATGTAACAGTTAAGGGGCTTTGTCCAGCCCGACGTGAAACCTATTATTTTATTGTTTCATGCATTAATCTTTGATGCAGCCTGTACTTATAAAGAGGCTGGATGGTGAGGGGGCGGGGGGGCTGCTCCTCGGGGCGAAAATCAAACATGACAGTCCGTGTTCGGAGTAATTACAGGTTAGCTGAGATGTCTGTTTTAAGACTGAAAATCTTTATATCTTGCTTTAGCATTCAGGTGCAGCGCCGAGGAGAAGTTCAGCTCTCCGAGCCGCTCGCTGTGACATGACCAGTCGAATTTCATGCTTTCTAGACAGCCAGGAGTGTGAGCTGCGGGTTCATGGAAAAGTCACAGATCTTCTATACAACTCTGTGACTAACTCGTGCTTTTTTGTCGCGGAGGTTGTAAAGCGGGCGCCGTCGTCAGCTCACCTGTCTTGGGGTCCACAGAGAAGTACGGCTGGCCGTGGAGGATGCTGTACACGATGCGAGCGCTGTTGCCGTACGTGGGGTCGTCTGCATCCGTGGCGGTCACCTGTGTCACGTATGTTCCTGAGCAGACACACACACACACGCTTTGTGTTATTACCGTGTTTCCCTTCCCAACATAAAGACCTGTCAAGGCCTCACAGACCTTCATTTATAAAATAAGAAAAAAATATTTTCCTCATCAGAGTGAAGGTCAGTGGCTGTTAAATGCGGCGTCCGTCTGAAATTCTTGGCATGTTCTCCTCGTATCACATTTCTCTCTCAAAGTGGATTTATTTTTCATTGTAATAAAAGTGCTGCACCTATATGGAAACACCACAAACACTTCAAACGCCAGAATTATTTACGTTTGTACAACTGCTGCTCACAAATCTCTAAATCTCTGCCCGCACTTCAGCTGAAGCCTCACTCAATTTTCTTCTCAGGTGAGTCATTCAGGACTTCCAAGTTGCATTGAGGAGCACAGAATGTGGAATAAAGTGATTTTTTCTGCAGACATTGTGTCAAGCTTAGATTTGCTTCTTTTTCTTTGTGTTACAGTTTCTGGCTGTGATAAATGATGCAGTGACGTAAATAAAGGCCACTCCAGTGACATAGTTCATCCTTAGCATTGACAGCTTAAAGACAGAATAATTGAAATGATTCTCTCGTGCAGGTTAAGCTCCTGCGTTACACACTGCATGGGTCAAATCAAAGAATAAAAAGGCGATGAGAGGTCAGCGCCTTCACAGAAAACCGTGCAAACACCAGCTTTGAGAAGAGAAACGATGGCTGCGTTTATTTTTAGCAGGTGACTTCTCCTAGTCAGGATTATGTTTTATTTTATCATATGGACTCTTGTGCTGTTTGCTACCATGGTTAATCCCGTACACGGTTTGTTGCTGTGTTTCACTGCAAACAGAGACATACTGGGGTCAAGCGTGTGTTCTCTGAGAGCACTTTGGGCCTCAGCTGAGGCATTAACAGCTTAAGGCCTAAAGACCTTGACTGTTAAATTACCTCTCAGTAATGGTATTTAGCAGACAGATGGCCTCTAAGTCTGGCTTAGTGTACTGTGTGTGTGTGTGTCTGTGTGTCTGTGTGTGTCTGTGTTTGTGTGTGTGTGCAGCAACTACAACTTAATATGTTCAAGCAGGCTGCAAAGTGAAACTTAAGAGCTGAGTTGAAGCCAAAGAAAAACATGATGGATGTCTGTGTGAATCACACACAACAGATCAGTTCTTCATCTCCTAATGAATAATGAATTCAAATGAATGACTGTCTGGTTTCCAAACTGTGTGCAGTTTGATTTTTCCCATTAGTTCTTCCATTGTTCATTATGTTTTCCCCTCTGGTGTTGATCCCACAGGATGAGGATGTCGTTTGATCATCATCATCAATCCATCCACACACACGCCAAGTAGGATATCTCATCAAATACCTGCCAGCTGTCACTAAATATATCGTATTCAAGCCCCCCCGAGGACGATTCCTCGTGCTTTTGGTGACCCTTCAACAGTCATTGTACAAAATAAAGATAGAAATGGAACTGTGACATTCCAGAGAACAGTTCAGGTCTGTCCTTCACCCTGGTGTCCTCTTCTGAAATTTATGCACAGCCAATTTAAGATTTCAAGGAAAGTTGTTTTTTTTTGTTTGTTTTTTTTTCATTTTCTCACAATAATCATCAAAATCTACCAGACACAGATCCACCTCCCATCTTAGCTTGCTACGTATCTGGTTATATTCTGTGATCACAGGTCTTTGAATTTACACCTTGAATCATGAAGTATTCTCTCCATCTTGATTGTGTCTGCATGGTGATCATGTGTATATGCCAATCACTGATAAAATGCTTTAATTAAAAATAATAATCAAAGGATTCAAATTGCACAGCTCGTCAGCTGTTTGCTGGGGGCGAGCGTCGATCACGTGACCCCCGTGAAAGACCAAATGTAAGTAAAATCAACAACTATGAACTCACCGGGAATAATACTGGCGATTAATCATCATAATCTGGTAAATAGGTTTCACTAAACTACCAGCGCAAACTGTGTAAACAAACCCAGCTGATCAATCAGCTGTGCTACGGGAGCGCACGTCGATCACGTCGCCCTGGAAGTAATCAAAGCGAGTCTGAACTGTGACTGCCGATTCATATTAAATAAATTAATTTTGCGGCTGATAATGCTGTATTGAAGATGCCCTGATTACTCGTGTTATACGGATATCCGCCGATCACGTGTGGATCAAAAGCGTCCGAAGGTCTGCAAGTTACACCAAACTGTTACGGGGGAGCAGATCTACGTACCACATGCCGGAAATAAGGTCCAGGTTGAAAAAAATGATATTTCTCCTTTAAGAATGATCAGTTATGAATTCAGCCCTATCATCATGTCACTGCACCTCATTCTACTGATAGTATCCATAGAAATGGCATTTCCCAAATGACAAAATCAAAGTGTACTTTAGATTCTTGATGGATTCTAGCGTCATTCATTTCAGTTTTGATGAAAATATTTCATATCCACAGTGCAATTATAAAGCAAAGCGCTCTCTGTGATGCTGCAGCTTCCAATTCATTTTCACTGTCAGAGGCATTACCCAGTGGATCCTTGATATTTCATATTCTCTAACTTATTTTTATCTGTTCTATTTGAACATTTATTCTATGCAGAATATAAAGCTACATACTATATTGAAAAAGGCTCCATGTAAGCTCATTGAGAGCTCCTGTCCGGTCCTACCTGTTGGGGCCATCTCAGGGACACTGGCACTGTAGGGACCATCAGGAAATCGTGGCTCATTGTCGTTGATGTCCTGCACCTTGATGATGAACTCAGACTCCGGCTCCAGAGGGAGGCCGGTGTGCATGTCGACAGCCTGAGCCCTGAGCGTGTAGTAGGACTTCTCCTCCCTGTAAAACATCCAGCATCACATCGATGTCAGTGCACCGAATCAACTGAGGCGATGCTGATTCTGTAGTAAGGCATCATATACGATGATATCGGTTACATGGTGTCCACATGGTTTTGATGTGAGCTTGTATTAATGCAAACACTGTGGGTCTCACAAACATTCTTTTTGTTTTCCATATGTGTCGCAGATCTATGACGGAGGATTAGGGCCACACAAAAAAAAAAAGTCGTAAAGTCTCGTAAAAAAGTCATACATTTATGAGAATAATTACATAAATTTATAAAGTCGTAAAATTATGAGAAAAAAGTCAGAAATTTATGAGAAAAAAATCAGATATTTACGAGAATAATTACATAAATTTATAAAGTCGTAAAATTACAAGAAAAAAGTCATAAATGTACGAGAAAAAAGTCATAAATTTACGAGAATAATGACAAATTTATAAAGTCGTAAAATTATGAGAAAAAAGTCATACATTTATGAGAATAAACTTGTAAAATTACGAGAATTAAAGTCATAATTTTACGAGATTAAAGTCGTAATTGGTAGGTTTAACCCTCCTGTCGTGTTCATCTTCCACCCCTTACTTTAGTGTTCCCGGTCAAATTTGACCGGTCTGTATTAACTG
>JBCAUF010000036.1:1128962-1146751 GCA_038406115.1 Haemulon aurolineatum
ACATAAAATGAATTGGTATTTAATAAATTAATGGCACATTTAATTCCAATTTTAATTAATTAATGACACATTTAATTCATTATTTAATGGTGTATTTATTTATTTAAAGGTGGCACTTTTGATCCTCCATACAGTGCAGCATGACAAGCTCACATATAACTATGAACTATTTCACACCAAAAAAGAAACAAAAAACATAACATCTCAAAACTATTTGGAATTGTCAAACTTATTACCTGATCATAACACCTACTTTAAAGAGTGGAAAAACAACTATACATTTAGATAGTCAGATGTAGATTTCTCGGTGATATAAAACAGGTTGTAATTAAATCATTAACCGAGTCACAGGTTTGGACCTCAACTACTTTATTAAGTGATGCTTGAAATCAGATTCAGCTGGACTCAAACTAAGAGCCCCACACAGCAGGACACATTGAATATTATAGAGACCCATGCCAAAAAACAAGCAATTTACAGTTCCTACTGCAGGGATAAATGACAATATTTTTTATGCATTGGCCCCAAGGACCAATCCTCTCAACGTACAGAAGTTTAGATTTAGGCCGCCAAATTTAAACTACAGAGAAAAAGCAATTTAATCAAATTAACAAAATTCAAATACATAATTATTCAATCCAAACTCAGGTTCTTTGTACGCATATATTATATATATTCTCTCAGTCTCTCAGCTTAGCTCTTATTTTGTCATTGGTCTAAAGCTGTTGCATAAAGCAGTGTGCTCTCTGAGGATGAGGAGGCCAGCATGAGCTCCCCCCAGATTGACAGATTTCAGGACTTTTCTTTTGAGACGTTCTGGAGATCTGGGGGAGAAATGGTAGGTTCTGGTGCCATTCAAGACCTCTTTGAAATCACAGATTTGTGGATTAGCTTTGAGTGCCTCAAGAGCATCCAGTTCATGTTCATGGGACTAAACATGGACATAAGTATTACCATTTAGGCTTTCAACATCTTCACTGAATATGAACTATGAACTAAGGCCAAGGCATATCACAAAAAAATATATATATATTTGACAGGTTATGAAAATACAAAAGAAAAACAATATAAAACCTACAAACAAACAAAAAAAAAGACAACTTCAGATGAACTTACAGTATTTATTGCATGCATGTGACAGTCTCCCATTTGTGGCCATTCCATTCACCTGCTAACTTAACTGGTAGCTCCAAGTAGGAACTGAGGCTCTGCACACACTGATGAAGGCCAAAGGTTGGGAACTATTTTGTGATTCATCAGACATTTGATTGAATAAACTAAGCCTACATCATTCATTAAGACATATACAGTACATTTAGGATAACATACATGTTTAATATACCAGGGTTTTCAAAACAAAGTTCAGTGATTTGGTATTGAATTTCTATAAAGTTGACAGATTCACAAAAATCCAAATCCAAGCAACAGGGGTACTGGAGATTCTTTCTGTGTAACACTACACATTTCTTTTTATCTTCACATCTCCAACACATTCTTTCTGTTGTAAATCTGTATTATCTATGACCAGGCTGAGGTAACAATGAGGTTCATCGGTGTTATATTCTCAGACTTGTATCATTGTACTGCGCTTGATTACAGCTGAGATCAGAGGCCTGTACCACAATGCGAGTTTAATACGCTACAGATCTTTTTTTGTTATCTTTCTTCACTAACCCTGACAACGGCAGTCTCACTGAGCGCTGCCATGAAGCTCAACTCAATATCAACTCGATATGTTAACCCTGCATTTCCCTCAGTGTGTTTAGAGTGTGCAATCACACACATGGGTAGTCTGCAGCAGAGCGCCACAATTTACAAAGAGAAGACAAAACTATAATATATATGTGTATATTTTTCTGCTACGTGTTTGTCTGTCAATCTGCAGTGTTTAAAACTTTTGTTTGTTGTATGTGCTGTGTGGTTTTGTCTGTGAGTGTTTTGTGTCTTTCTTGGGGCTGAAGATGAATTTCCACAACAGTGATTTTTCAAGTAATATTAGACAAATATGAAGAATTTAAGCACATAATCCAGCTGAAAGTAGCACACTTACAGTGCCAAAAATCGCTGACTGTGTCAATGTGTAAGTTAATAGACTGTCACTGCAATATCCCAGTAATCATGAATATTACTGCAAAGATATTAAAAGAAGCACACATCCCAGATTCAGTCTGAGGAAGAGTCTTGAGCTTCAAACGTCATACAGCAGTAAATCAAAGTCCTTTAAACAATTGCTCTCTCTTCATGTCTTACATTATTGCTTGTATTTTCTTATGATGGGACTATTTTGAGCCTTATTTCAGCTGCAACTCTGGTGGAGTCAGACAGTAAATAAAAAATAAACATAATTCAGATATATCAGTATGCTGTAATATGTTATAAGTTCAGTTTTAGTGCTTTAGTCTTTTTATGTAGTACAATACGAAAGCTATAAATGGTCCATCCTTATAAAATTCACTTATTTTACATGTTGACCTATGCTCTGATAATAACCAATCCAGTCTACTTTAAATAGCAGTAATACATTTTTATATTTTTTAAACAGATTAAAATGGACTGCAGTCACTTTTTGGCATGGTGTTTGTCCATCAAAGACCCTCTCAGCTCTGCACACCAAGCTCCAGGTTCTTCTCCGTTGAATATTCATAATTATCAGCACACCTGGTTGGGGAAATTTAAAAGAGATCTGATTGGTCAGAAGGCGGTGCTTTTAAAGACGGCAGTCTCTTACCTCAAACATAACCTGCTCTGAAGCAGGTTGGGCTTTCAGCATAAGTTACCAAAACGATGTACCCTGGTAGGACGTGAACCAGTTAAACCTGAATTTGCTTTGATAAGCACAAATCCTGCTTTGTGGTATGGACCTCCACTCTGCAGTAAGCTGCAAGTGGCAATCATCACTGCTTTAAATACTGGGTTTCTACTCGACCATGCCACCAGACTGTTGACTCAGCCTTTCCCTGTTGTTCAGTCCTCTGAGCCAACCCAAGGACTCTTCAAAGTATTCTGTAAATAAACCCCTCATTGCACCTGCCTCCATGTCTGTGATATGCACTTCGGGTCCATATAGCTGATGTCTAGTATGATCTTGTCACTATGAACCCAGTAGACTTTTTCTCAAATTAGGAATGCCCTCACCAGTCAAGGCCAACTACTTGGGCAGCATAAGCGAGCTTTCACTGTTGACAATTAGAGTATGCTAATTCAAATCAACCATTTTGCCAACCAAGTAACCACTCTGGCAACTCTACTTATCTAGGCAACAGTTCAGCGAACTCCATCCACACCTCCTCAGCCCCATTTCCATCTGCAGCTGGCCCAAACCCCTTAGAGAGCCCTTTACCCTAACACCTGAATATTATAACACTATGGTTTCTGCCAGGTCTTTAAGACCAGTATTCTCTTGTGTCTGAACAGCAGCCCTCGATATGCCACTTATCACTCCTGCATAGCTTATCAAATAAATTCCTTTTTCTGGATCTGTTCGTGCCTAGTCTGCATAATGCTGCTCCTACAGGGCCAGTTCATGATCAAGCTGCAGCTAAACTCTCTCCTCCTCCAGCCAGACTCCAAGTAACCAAGAGCCTATGCACATGCAGTTACGTATGGCCTGTTAAACACCTGAGGGAAGAGAGTGTTGCATCAAGTCCAGTTACTGTGGTCAAACAGGGCAAACTTAATTTCCTTCTGCCCCACACATCCAGTAAAAGGCTGGGCTCACCAGCAGTTGGAGTTGAGCAGCTATTCAAACATTCCACATTACACTCTGCATATCTAATGATAATCATCAGGAAAAGATTGGGTTATACATGACTTCCCTCAAAATTGCTCTGGTTTAACAACACAATGTTTAGTAGACGTAGAACATCAAGTGGCAGGTCGTATCAGAATGTGCCAAAAAGGCCTACTTTGATATTATCAGCTACTACTGTCCAAAGCAAATATTATTAAAGGGAATTGCTGTTTTTTTTTTACAACCTGGTCCAATGTTTCTACATGTAAATGCAAATGTGTAAGTCAATAGAGCTAACAAACATTTTTAGAATCGGACGAGTGGGTCAGCTTGGCTAGACACAGTGGTGTCCATTTAGCAAAGTATAACGCACACACACACATACACACACACACACTGAAACACTAGCTGACAGCAACAGAGACAAACACCAACGAAACGTGGATTGGCTGATAGAGATCATAGCAGAGAGAGAGAAGAATTATTGAGTAACAAAATGATGGTCTTTGTGATTGAACTTACACAAAGCTTCATTTCAATCAGGAGGGACCTCATAAGGGTGACCAATTACTTTAATGACACATGCTCATTACGGATGATAAATGTGAAAAGAGATAAAAGCACTTCAGTTACCACCAACTCTGAGGACACTAATCATCTTTAAATGAACTGCGTCATGTTTGTGAATTCGACTTTTTTGCTATGAGGCTCCTTTGCCTAGAAAGGGGTAATTTTTTATTATGGGATAAATGCCTTGCTCAGGGGCAAAACACAGAATTCCCTCTTTTTTTCTGCCCAAACTTCCCAGCTGAACAGGGAACTGAAATCAAAACCAGTGACATTTTTGTTCCTCAAACTGCTGTTCTGCCTCTAATTGACAACCTTGTAATGCTAAAAAGCATAAAGAAATGCTGGCAGCAACACAAACTAATTAGTTGCACCCCACAGGAGGATCATGTTTATTCTATTGTCATGAATGCAGAGAACAACTAATGAAGTGGAACAACGAGGCTGGCCAAGCTCACCTACTTTCTACTGGTATTCAATAGAATTTACGGTTAGCCATCACAGCTGTCACTCGTCACGCAGTAATGGCTGAGCTCTCACAATTTTAGCCAGAGGCATTTGACAAATTACATGCCTTCTAACAACCAGCAGAAGAAAAAAATATAAACATTTATGTGGTGCTCTTGCTCAATAGACAGTCTTGTTCAGGTTATAGTTTTTAAAATTTAGTTCAAAGAATATTCACAACATCTCATAAATGACTGTAACATTTAGTATGTTGTTAAGCCAACTCAATCCAAGTTGGTTCATGAGCCGTGCCCTGTAGGCATATCTTGGGAAACATAATCTCATCCACAAGAAGTGATGGCTGGAAGGGCATGTGTTGCTTGAAATAAATGGTCAAAACATATCAAGCATGGTAATAACCATGGCTGCCTTTTGGGAGACTGACTACTGATATGAAACTACGTCTTGTTTCAAGTAATGGATCTGGTGTAAGGCCTGTTTTTGGCCAACCAGCAGTAGGAACTAGAGGTGACGACTGATCAGTTGGTATGTTCAGTCAAAGCTTTGCGTACATGTGTTTGAATCCACACAGCAGCTTTTCCTCCTAGAATCCACACTGGTCCACACTTATAAAATAACTGTGAAAATTGATGTTCTCCAGAAGATCAATCCTGATGCTGTCAGTGGCTTTCTAAATAAGCTCTTTCTATTACCCCCATGAGGCCAGACATTTCATTATACATCCTCAAATATCAAAATATGTAATGATGAAAATAAAACTCCACTCATTTTCTATTTTTTTGGATAGTCAATGAGCTTTCCTCTAGCGCTTCGTCGAGTTTAAATATTCACATTAGCAAAGAATAATGTAATACGTGATTATTTTTTTCTTTTTATAACAACTTTCACAATAAAATGAATTTCATAGTCCCCTTAGGCTACTTGCAAAACAGATATTAGGTGAATTGATTCATGAAGATTGAGTCATAAAAATAAATTACTTTTTATATTGCACAGAGTGAGCTCAGGAGTCTCACATTCTAAGCAAAGAAGCTGTTCTGTTGTCTGGTGGTAATGCAGGGATTACTTCTGTAACTCCTGCCAGACAGCATAAGGATGAACAGGGTGTGGCTGCATTGGGTGTTGTCTTTAAGTGTCCTTTGGGCTCTGCAAAGGCACCTCACCTGACCAATATCACTGAACGTCATGCCAGAATGAATCAGAGTGCCATCAAAGATAGGGTGGACAAAGCACTGAAGTTAACAGTTGGATAGGGGGGTCAAGGCACTACAGGATGACCGAGGTGTCACCAGTGGAGATATGTCAGGATGGATCACAGAGTAAGGTAAACAAATAAAAATGAGGTGGACCATGGTGTTACATGTGGAACAAAGCATGTGTGATGAAAAAAAAATGGACAGGTGGACCAACTCTAACAGGTGGATCAAATTAGGTAGAAACGTCTAAAGCAGTGGTTCTCAATGTGGAATCTGTGGACCCAAAGAGGTCTTTGAGGCAGTTCCAGGGGATTTCCAATAAAAAGGAGAATCATTTTCACTATAATTCCATAAGTATAATGACTGATTGTATGTCTATTTCGGTCCTGGATTTCATTCCCTTTCTTTAATAAAACATCTAAAAACAAAGGCCTTGTCAGATCGAGGACAATGGGTCAAAATATCATTACATGGGATCCATTCTTTAATATATGTCAATTTAGGGGTTCTTGACTTGAAAAAGTGTGATATTCACTGGTCTAAAGTCTTCAAGGTGGAACACAGTGTCACAGATTTACCAAAGTATCACAGCTCGAGGCAAAATCTGATTAGTTGGACTGGAAAGTGTGCAAATATAGTCTCCTGGCTCCATATCAGCTGACTGAGGGACACACAGAGATGCCATGACATGGAGAAATTATCTTAGAGAATATTTCAATTGATGTTCATGAACTTTTAATTTTTATGTAACCACTCAAAAGGATTGTGCCAAAAGAGAGGTCACACTGCTATACAGGTTATCTGATTGAAAAATTATTTCAGATGTAGATAAGCAGCCTGTTAGAAGTGCAATACAAGATCACTACACTCATAACCATGTAGCTGTACAGACTGATATAGAACAAAACAACAATAACAGGATAGTCTAGGACTTTAATTGGCTCACAGCAGCATTTTCCCTCTTTTTATCTGCATGCATTTCCTGGCAGACAAAATCCAGAAATAGGCTGATGCAATGACATGCTGAGGGTTGTCATGGAGGAATTTAGAGGGTGTTGGGGAGGGTGAAGGGGAGGGGGGGGCAAAAAAGTGAAAGAGGAGAAAAGGGCCAAGCAAATATTGCGTTTCTGTTTCTGTCTCTCTGGCTTGGGCTGAAGCTTTGATGTGGTTTACAGGGCGGATCAAAGAGAGGAAATCAATACCAATATTTCAGCAGCCTGACCAGCTGAGCATCTGTCTGATCACTTGAATGCCTGTTCAGCCACCTCTCTCTTTCTCACTACCCTTCTTTTTTTCTCTGTCTGACGGTCACTCTGTCTGACTGTTTATTTACATGCCTGTGTGACTGATGGCCTCATTTGCCTGGCTGTTTGACTGCATCAAGGCCTGGATATGTGTTTACTTACCTGTCCATATATGATTATATGCCAGGACACCAATTTTCTTACCTGGTTATTTGACTGTTTGCTTATTTGTTTCTTTTTTCATTTGGCTGGCAGCTTCAAATGCCTCTACCCAGTCAGACAACTATGTTTCCTTAAAATCATATTCATATATTCATTAGCTAGGATAATGGATTCGCTAGAGCCACTTATCCTTGAGGGTCATGGGGGGGCAGGAGCTGATTCCAGCTGATGAAAGAGGCGGGTCACACCCTGAACAGATCACCAGTCAATCACAGGGCTGACACACAATTTAGAGCCAATTGGGAGTTTGGTGCCCTGCTCAAGGGCAGGCTCGGCTCTGCCCCGGGCCACATTCCACATTTTTGGTCCAAGTTGTGTTTGATTCAGGCAGTCAGCATCGCAGAGCATCTTGCTTTTCATTTCAGCCACCATGTTAACAGGTTAGAACAGGCTATTCAATTCCAAATTTGGTTGGGTCAGATTTTCAAACCAAGACATTGAGCAGGGCCAGACATTTTTGACAGCTGGAAAGCAGCAGGTAATGACAAATTCTAAACCAACACAAATTAATGTACTGAAAAACAAGACATTTAATAAACAAGTAGTTTATTAATTGTTTACATTTTTAATTTTGGTCATGACATAGGCACATCAAAAAACAACATAAAGAGCTAGAACTAAACAGAATATGAGGCAAGAGAAATACTTTTTTACCGCTTTTAACATTTTGGTCATACCTGACTAAAGTGCACCAGGTGCATAAAAAACAAACTAATACACATTAACAGTAAAATTTGTTTCCTTTTTGAAATAAAATAAAAATGTTGCTGTCAAGACAGAAAACTCCCAATGAAAAAAATCTTCCAGTCATGATTTCCTACCGCATGTGCGCACCATATTCAGTCTCAATCATTGCAACATGCTACCTTTGCTGCATCAAGGACAATTTTTGCCACAATCCTCCGCAATCAAAGATACAAACTTTAGGTCAAAATAGGTTGCATGATGTGATGAGGGCTGTACCTCACTCAGAATTTTGTAATTGTTTTGCTTTGGGGTCTTCAGTGCTCAGGGGCTCCAGAGGTTACAAACCCAGCCATGCTGAGAAGGGATTCTACAATCATTTCTGCCAGTTTCTCATTAAAGGGCGTGAGCTCGGCATTTGTTTCCCCCGCCTGTGGTGTTTCACTTACGTCTGACACTTCTTTGTTATTTCTGAGCCGGCAGCATTGAGTGCGTCTGCCGCATTCTACCATACCAATGCCTTTTTGGCATTTGTGATGCCCACACTGGGCTTCTCCTATCAACCTCCCTAACAAGTAGAAAAAAAAGAAAAGGTACCACCGCAGTGTTACTTTTTCTTTTTTTCTACATTTTGTTCCTGACACCACCTGCACCTTTGTGGAGGCCTGCGCTGTGCAGGGGCAACCCCTTCCCTCCCTAACAAGTACTTGTGTGAAGCATTTTTTTTTTTTTGCCTTTCTGTCTGTGTTTATATAATTCATAAAAAGGAGTGATAATTAGGAGCATGTCTTTGGCTTATGTCTTTGACTGGTGTACCAGTTCACTGTAATGTAAAAAGGGAAACTGGTACAGGATGTGCGTGCATGCACATTGTGGTAAAAACCTGAATATTTTTGAGTAAAAGCACCTGTGTTTTGTGAGTATGCAACCTTTTTGACTAAATCATATTCAGTTTTACTGGTCAGTGGTCAATACTGGTGACAAAACAGATTGTCCTGAGGAGACTGTTACGGGTGGGTGCTTCAGAAGCACTTGCACACTGCTGACATTTTGCATCTGGTGTGGCAAAAGAAATTGATTAGTGCAGCTCTAACCAAGTGCTTTAGTTGCCTAAACTCTACCATACACATGAAGCGTTAAAGAACCACATATCAATGTACAGAATGGCACACTTCCAAGATTGAAGAAAACACAAAATCTAGGCTGTAATTGCATTTCCTCCTTAAAGTTTTTCCCAAAGCAAATACGAATACGAATACAAATAGGAGCCTTCCACCACCGTTATTTCTTTGGTCCATCAAGGTGTTATGCAGTGGATGATCCATGTTGTTTAGGATGGCCTCCACCATCCCCATTGTGTCTCTCTGTATCAATTAAATTCTTGAATAAACTCTTCTCTCGACAGAAATATCCACCAGTAAATGTAAAAAATCCGATAAAAAGCAACAAAAATAACGAAGATTACTTGTAAGTGCGCAGGTTCTAGAATTAGTAATATACTGGATTTTGTATTTTGTTAGTTGACATGATGCCATATTAACACATATGGGCAAAAGCTGGAATTAGTTTCTATGAGATTCCAGGATTTACCTCATTCAGACTGAAATGTTTTCAGGGACTGCATTGGAAATGTTTCTCCCTAACAATATCCTGTCAGCCTATCTGCTAAATGTAGATTGACTGATTGATTGATTGTTTATCAGCCACGTGACCAAGAGGTGTGGCATTGCCTTTCTCCACTCTGACATCCTGAAAGTCAAAGCCAAAAGTCAAAACCAAAAAGGCTTCCCATCAGGAGAGCCAGGTAGGAGACCAAAGACATCAGCAGGGGGGAGGAGATGTGAGACATCGGAGGCAGCGAGATGGATCGAGGGAGGATGGTTTTGTAGTCGGCAAACCTCCGCTCTCCTTTCTCCTTTTCATCTCGTCCTGCTCACTCCGGCTGTCAGCTTCACTTTCCTGCACTGCTCTGTCTAATCTGAGTAGAAAGCAGGTGAGACAGGCTGATGATGAGACATCTGACGGCATGAGGGGATGTGGAGAGGTGGGGGGGAGGAACAAGACATGGCAAAAAGGTAGAAAGGGAGATACAAAGTCAGTACAACACCAGACTAACCAAACCCTTCTGCAACCAAAACTAAAGCAAGACGACCCTGTTAGTTTTGTCCAGCAAACACAATTTTTTGAAGGCTGACACTAATATTATCACTCTAAGGCTCAGTCCCAATATGCCCGTTGCCCCCATCACTTACAGCTGAGACCCATTGGGGACGTGATTGCTCAAACATTTGAACAAACTGTTGTACCTCAAAATGCTTTTGGACTACTTTTTAGTTATTCAAAAAGGTGGAAGAATTTTGAGACGAGTGGTCTACCAACTCTGACTTGGACCCTTCACACCTCCATGTTGGAGCTTGGCTACATGCGATTGGATCAAGACGGGAATGAGCTGGTGGAGCTTACAGTGGAAATTGTGCTTGTGACCTTGAAGGAATATCTTCCTGACTGAACTTTTGCTAAGCTTTATTTTTAACTTACTTTATTTAAAAAATGGAAGTGAAGTCCTTCATTTTTAAAAATCTTGGCAGCGAGTGTGGCATTAAGACTGACATTACATTCATATATTTCCATTCCTTTACATTTTTGTTTTTATTTTTCACAAATTTTCCGTATTTGCTTCCACCTCCTCTTGCAGTCATTCACTTTGAAAGAATAACAAAAACAGAATGCAAAAAAGACGTCTTATTTTCACAGATTCCTAGGAACTGGAAAAAACAAGCCAATACTTTGGCCAAGTCAGTACACATGACCTGCCAAGTTATAGAAAGAGAGATCATATACCACACAGTTCCGCAGGCCAATAGCTCAGATGTGGAAAGACACTGCACCTAAATTCTGGAATGAAGTGGGATTCTCAAACTGTCTTAGGGCGTATGCACACCTGGTTCGTTTGGAGCAGCTACTCCGAAACAGGGAGCGCTTCTCGTCAGTGATCGGTTCGTTTGGTCATATGTGAACATAGCAATCGCGCTCATGTGGAACAAAACAAGCAGGCCGAGATCGCTAGAAGAGGTGGTCTCAGCTCGTTTCCATCCGAGCCCTAGAGCGGTTCGTTTGCAGTGAGAACATAATCGACCCAGCAACCGACACAACTGACTAATAACTGTGGGTTACACTCCTACAGAGGAGGGCAGAAAAACATTTGTTTTATTGCATTGATGTTGGTTTATTCTTACAACGGCATTTTTTGTAGGCTACTTTAGTGGTTACATAGTGCAGTCTGTAGCCGACTGTTACTTAAACAATCGGGACTTTCCTTTAAGACGCGAGCGCGCGAGGCATTGTGTAAACACGGTTGTTTCATGACGTTCACAACCACAACTCTACGCTTCACAGGTAACAAAAAGGTTAAAAAGTGCAGTTTGTTGTTTCTTTTTGTGTAAATTGTCAAATGTGTGCAGCTGACTGACTTACAGTGAAATGCTTACAAAGTGTTGTTGTTATTGTAGGCTAGCCTACTGTGAGTGAAACGGTTTTAGCCGTTATTGGTTGAGCCACATTGTGTTAAAGCGAGGAGAGCTAACGGTTGTCACGCTGCTGATGCTTCATGTTTGTTTATCTCGGATAAATTAAACCCCTCCTTCCTGTCAAGATTTTCAACCAATGAGAGAACAGTTAGGTCACGCGTGGGGTTTGTTTACATCTTTGGATGTTTGGGGCTGTTACAGTGTGAACACAAACCACCCAAAAAAGGAATGCAACAGTTGTATCGGTTTTGTTGCTGAATCAGAGCAAAGCAAACGAATCACAGGTGTGAATACGCCCTTAGAGTCACTGACATTGACTATTGTGCTTTTTGCACTGGAAGATGATGTGTAGCAGTTCATTACCATCCAGGTAAAGGAACTTTGGCAGATCGAGTGCTGGAGGAGTGTACATTGGCTCTGATCTGGGAGCAAAAACGTTGCAGACGGTGCTCTGCCAGAGGCTGTTCGATTCTGCATGGTGGAGTGCGTGGAATTAGTTGTCAGTTGCACTGAGTGAGCAATGAGTGCAATGAATGTTGGCTGAATCAGATAATGCAGTTATGTGCATCTCGTTCTGTATGATGTGTGTTCTGTGTATGATTTTTGTACAGTATTAGTCTTAGCAAAGAATTCCATGACATGCTGAAGATGTCAGTACAGATTTGATTCCAAAAGTGGTTATAACCGTGGATGTTGAGATCTTGTTCACATTGATCTATTGGAATATTGGGTACATACACACACATATACACTACTGATCAAAATCTGAAGACCAGTTACAAAATTGCAAGAATATGAATTTTGCACTGTTGGATCTTAAGAAGGTTGTAAGTAGAGCTTCAACATGCAAAAAGAAGAAATGGGAGCAAGAGAATTGCAATTTATTGAAAACAACAATTTAACTGAAATAGGCTGTTCATCAGCTGATCAAAAGTTTAAGACCACAGCCTTTAAAAGCCTGTGCAAAAATTTGGATTCCATGTCATTTTCTGTTAAGTAATCACACTGTCAAGACCTCCTGATGGCAAAGGCAAAAAAGCTCACTGCAAGCAAGAACATCATTTTGAATTTCCTAAAAGATCCTGAGGGTTATGGAACGAAGCATTGGGACATGGGACGATCCTCGACCCAAATTAAGGCCATTACTGGTGCTGACTGCAGACCAATAACCATCAGACTGCATCTGCAAGGAAAGGCCTTCAAAAACAAGAAACGTCTTCAAAGGCCACGTATTCTTCAACGCCACAAAATTGCCCAGTTGAACTTTGCAAGGAAGCACCAAACATGGGACATTCAAATGGGCAATTTTGTGGCGTTGAAGGAGACGTGGCCTTCGAAGATGTTTTTAGGGCCCGAGCCGAGAGTCAACGACTCACGAGGGACCTATTGAAATTCGAATGGCGCGGGGACGCGAGGGCCCGTTCATGACTGCGCGCAGTCCTAGTTTGTTTCTGAAGCCCTTCCCTCGCAGATGCCGTCTTATGTTTATTGGGGTGCAGTCAGCACCAGTAAAAGCCGTGGATCATCCCATGTCTTGACGGACAGCCAATCCAACCCTCCGGCTCAGCACCGGTGGCCTTTTTTTGGGTCTGCCACTTGACTTTTTCGTTCCATAACCTTCTTTTAGGAAATTCAAAATGACGGTCTTCTGGTCATAGCAACAAAACGACAAAAACAATGACACAACACCGACTGATCACAAACCAGGACTTAAATACAAAGACAAACGAGAGAACGGGACACGGTTGTGGCACAAGAGGGCAGGTGTAGGCAATCAAACAAGGGGGAAAAAAACCAAAGACAGGAAGTAAACATAACAGAACACAAAGACAGAACTACGACAAAATGAGACAGGAAGTAACCTAAATAATAAAACCAATACCAGAGTTAACAGAAACATGACAGTGCCCCCCTTCAAGGGACAGATTCCAGACATCCCTGGACAAAATGTCCACGAAAAGTCCAATCTAATGAGGGAAGAGGGGGTCAAAAAGAGGGAGTCTATGGTGGATGAAACTCCTCCGGAAGCCAAGCTGGAGGCCAAGGGTGAGGGCAGAACCCCTCAGGAGGCCATGCAGGAGGCCGATGGTGAAGGCGGATTCCCACTGGAGGCCGGCGGCGAAGGAGCGAACCCTCTGGAGGCCAACAAGCCAGAGTCTTTGGACTAGGAGGATATGCAGAACTTGGAACTACTGCCTGAGCTTCGAGGGCAGCAGCGTCAGATGTCGGCCGGGGAATTGCCAACTGGAGCTCAGGGGAAGCAGAGTCAGGTGTTGGCCAGCCCAACAGCATGTAGCAAGGAGCTGGTGTTGGCTGG
This sequence comes from Haemulon aurolineatum, assembly GCA_038406115.1. Lineage (NCBI taxonomy): Eukaryota > Metazoa > Chordata > Actinopteri > Lutjaniformes > Haemulidae > Haemulon > Haemulon aurolineatum. Next base: position 1,142,918 of record JBCAUF010000036.1, read on the forward strand.
ACCGCTGATGGTATTCTAGTAGTCTACCTTGGGGAAGCTGGGCAGCTCTAGCTCTGGGACGCTGGGCAGCTCAACCTTCACAACGCTGGGAAGCAGGATTGGCAACAAAATTCCTCCCTGCCGAACAAGATTGGTCACATGGGATGGGGCAGATATAGAGTTACCCCACTTACGTGTGACGTGTGACGTGTGACTTACGTGTGTAATCCTGATTTCCCATGTTCTGTGTTTAACCCACCCATATCTCCAGAGCTCCTCCCTACTTAAACCTCTTCGCCCTATTTATGTCATACTACATCACCTCACTTCCTCCTTTACTCCCTTCATCATTCCTATGGGCACGTGAGGTCACTGCCAACATACACGAGTGATTTTAACCTCCTGTAACAATGGACAGATGTTATCATTTTTCTGGTCAGGATAGAATGCATATTTGGGCACTTTTACACTTGCATTTGATGTCTCTCTGCATGAAGATGTATGTTCTGATAATGAGCCTTCCACATGTGAGTTAGGGTTAGAATTATTTTCATTTTATACACTGCTGCACTCAAGAAGTGTTGGTGTCGTCTGACATATAACTGGTCCTTCATCCCTCTGTAAGAGAGTATTCTCTGTGTTTACCATGTCTCATGTTTTGACCATTTTTCCATTCACATCACAAAACAAGGTGATTTGGGCTCAGTCATAGACCCAGTGTACTTGAAAAACAATGGCAAACTTGTTTGAATACCGTCTATGGTTTGTCCATGGATCATCAGATATGAAATGAAAGTGAAATTAAAACATTATTCATTTTGTCAGGGACCATCGAAGACCATGTTAGGCCACCACAACTCATATCCAGCAACACTCTGACATAAGACTTATGTTTTAGGAAAAGAATATTCATTGAATATTTCTGAACAGAAAAAAAACAATACAGATGAGTAATAGACTAATTTAATTCTGTCTCCTTTGTAGTAGACATCTCTCCCTGCTCTCTGGACGAGGATACCACCCATCGGACACAAACTGAAAAATGAAATGGGACACAAAGACTAAACAACCAACCCAATGACATCAAACAGGTGAGTCTGCACTACTTTTAATAAGCAGACAGTTCCATGCCATTTCTATCTGGATGATAAGTTGTGTCGCATATTTTGGCTTTGACAGTTCAATTTACCACCGTTTCTTTTAGAGATTATTCTCTCCTCTGTGTGATAGTCAAAACACTGCTCTCTGAATGATTGCCCCGTGAAAGCCTCAGCATAAATCTCCCCTAAAGAAGCCTCACTGAGCGATTCATTGTGCAGCCGATATGAGGTAGAAATGTACTGTCTCGGCGTCTGATGATGGATTTCTATAACAGAGGGCTGTTATGGAGGAGGCTGCACTGTTATTGATTATCCATATCACTATGAAGTATGGAAAGCTCACACATTCAATAAAATGCATGCCATGCTGCCAAATACTTTGCTGGTATTTGTGAGAACAAAGAAACATTTAATATGGGGGTAAATGGCATTCTCATGAATGGACTTCCCAGATTATTCTCTCCATTTTCTCCAAATTTCAAGAAATTACAAAGTGTGACATTTTTAATGAATAGATAAAACAGTCTACGTAAAGCAGTGGCAGTTGGTTAGAGTGAGTGACAAGCACAAGGATATCATTGTTTTAAACTTCTTTATCTGATAGTGCATTTTTATTCAGCCCATCAGCAATATTGCTATGATTCCATGCTTCCAGGCAGCTTAGCTCTCAGATTGACCAGTAGGTCTGTAAATCGGTGCAACATTTTAACCTATGGGATGAATTGGCATGACATTTTGACATTTGTCCCACTTCGAATGTATGGTATTAACATGCAAAACGAAATACATCCGTCATCAGCTCCAGCAGTACTATGTTGGATTTTGTCCCATAAATGGGAAGGTCCCATAGAAAAGGTGATGGAAGTGACTCTGAGCTGCTTTTAAATGGAGGTTGGGTGGTGAATGAGATGTACATTTGATAACCTAAACCAGTTCTTCACTGTTTATTTCTTTTCCCTGGCAAAACAAACAAATCAAAACATACAGCAAAAAACATAAGATGGAGCATAAATCTCATTTTTGCATGGCTTGTCAAGTTTGTGGAGGAAGGTCAAAAAAAGGTTCAGTTGTATCAGGTTCAATATCAGACATGTGCAACATGTATTATTCTGGTGCACTATTCATTTTACTGTGGCGCAGTGAAAACATTCAAAGTTATGAAATTGCAGGTTTTTGAACTTCGATAGAAATGTAAGTGTCAGACTTGTTCCATCTTGAATGTGATCTTCCACACAGAAATCCAGTGACTAAAACATTTAATTATTATGAACATCTTAAATGAAAAAATATACTGTTTATACATACTATACTGCTTGTGTGTACAGATTTGCCCAACGTGTATGTAGTATGCAAACAAAAGCAAAATGTGCAGTATGCGAAAAATTCCCGGATGTCGTACTGATTCGGAAAAAATCTCCCGTATGCATCTGACCAGTTTACATTGTGTACAGTATCCCACAATGCAATGCACCGGATAACCAGGTAGGTACTGAACGTACCTGTCAAGCTGTTGTGCATAAAAAAAACGTAACAAAATGGCAAAATGTAATCTGCTCATTTTTAAACATTTATTTATTAAAATGTGGTGATTTCTGTACATGCAGACCTCCCGCGGCAGCGTTGCTCTTCTGTCCACTACAAACATGAAGCTTCACTTTTAATTCGAACTGACTAACATAGCTTTCACATTGTTGGATTTCATCTATGAAACTAATATTGATGTTATAAAGAATTTAACCAGCCAGCGGTTAACCTTCAAAGAGCTGCGGACATTTGGATAAACTAACCGCTTATTAAGGATCTAAACATTTACTTTCTCATGTGAAAAAATATGTCGAACTACACAGACTCTGTTAATTGCTAAATGCTAAATTTACATCAAGTCAGAAGTCAAAAGTAGCATGAAAAGCTTTTGCACATCAAGTCCGAGATTTTTCCACAAAATTGTAGCATGTTTAAAAATAACCTCTTATGTCAATTATATTCACACTCCGACTCTGAAAATCTCATATGTGATCAAAGTTTTTGAAACCTGTTTTTTTTTTTTCTCTCAAAGTGTGTGTTTGTGAAACATTACAGAAAGTAGCATTTTATTTCTCTGATTCACCAGGCTTTCTCAGTGCCACCACTCACTTTCCAGTTCACTCTCTATGCACGCTCTCTGTCCCACTTCTTCTCTCTCTCTTTCCTTCTTCTCTTTCCTCTCTCTAAGGGGTTAAAGATAATGGACAGAGCTTTTCTGGCATTTGATATTTCACTGAAATTCCCCTTTCTGCTGTTTGTGCCATAAATATCTGCAGATGCACTTGAAAGGCTGTTTCAATGTGTGTGTGTGTGTCTTCCTCACACCTTGGCTCCATTTTATCCTGTACTGAACTAATGGTAGACAAACGCAGACTTAGCGTGCAAGTTTTTTTGTGCAGAACAATTTTTGTTGGAGGGTGGATTTAAAAAGAAAAATGCGTGCAATAAAAAGACTTGGTGTGAAAACACCTTAAGTCAGATCTCACAGCTGACTATGAAGGTAACATTGTAGAGCAGGGATTCCCAAAGTGTGGTGCGCGCACCCCCTGTGGTGCGCGAGCTGCTGCTCGGGGGTGCGCGATGTGAGTGTACTGGCAGCTGTGAAAATACGTCGGTACCGTCGGTACCAGCTTTTTTTGGTATCGTGAGTATGGGAAATAGTCGGCGGGGCGTGTTGAGTCCGGACGGGACGACGTGCGCGAGTCTGAACACGCTCAGTGCGGCTCCAGTC
>JBCAUF010000036.1:1241097-1252337 GCA_038406115.1 Haemulon aurolineatum
CTGAATCTGAACAGCCCGTAGGAGCACCGTTTTACCAGTGGGTGGGCTGCAGAGACGATGCAGGACTCGTTTGCTCAGAACTAATGAGCTGCGTTAGGTAGGACCAGTTCATATATGTAGAGACCAGAGAAAACGTCTTTTTCATAAAAATGAAAAAATAAGAGAGGAAGTGCATAAAAGTATGAGAATAAAGTTGTAATTTAATGAGAGAAATGTCAGAGTATTTAAAAAAAAGTCATATGTGTACAGTATGTAACCAATGGTAGCCTTGCAGGTGACCACTACCAGCCAGTTCCTCCTCCATGTCCGCGTGGTTCTTTCTTCAGAGTAGACTCAGTTTCTTGCACAGTCCTGATTGTTATGATGTGGTGCTGATCTGCCAATAGATTGAACCCTTGATTTTGTAATGTAACTGTGATGTAAAATCAGGAGCTGTCCTACAGTTAATAAATGAGACAGTGACTCAGTGTAGCCATAGGATAATTAACTGGCATAGCAACATGTAGTGTCGCTGTACTGTAGCACTGATTTAGTTAAACCTCATTTGGGTGCAGACACTCTGATAGAAATCTTATGGGTCAACAAATAGAGTGTCCCAGATTCTGTATCCCAAGACAAATTCAGGGGCCAGTTATCCACTCTGCAGCAACAGGAAAGAAGTGGTGCATGTTCCCAAGTATTGACAGAACTGTCTTGTGGCACAGAAATAGCACGTGTGTATTCCTGAAATGGGAATTCCCTTTGAAGCCTCCCGGCACTCACATGCACAGTGGTAATGATTAGCACTGTGTTCTGAGGCCCCTGTGATCTGTTTCCTGTCACTGGTTTATATCCCCAGCTGCTGCTGCTGAAGTTCCCTAGGTAAGAACAAATGGATACATGTGTTTGGAATGGACTGAATGCCACTAGCTGGTGAACACCCAGGTAAAAAAGTATTACACTTAATTATGTTAAAAATATATTTGAAGCATGCAAAAGTTTCTACAAATATACTTTTAGTTGTTGTGCTTAATTTGTAGTATATTTAATACATACTTTTAGAGAGTTTACTTTAAAATATATGTGATCAAGTTCACCTTCAATATACTAAAATCAAACATACTAATTATACAATAAAGTTGTACTTAAATTGTCCTAAAGTATACTTTAAAAAGTCAACTTTATTTAAAAGCACTTATACTAGTAGATTAGTATTCTTATTAAAAGTATACTTATTTATGATATAAAGTTAGTATACTTTCTCAAAGTGCACTTTAATTTCACTTCATTGGAAGTAAATTTACGTACACGTATTTAGAATTGCACTTTATATAAGTCTATTTTAAATTTGTGGAGAATACTTTCAAAAAAGCATACTTTATTTCAAAGTACTTACATTCGTCGAATAGTATTCTTTAGAAAAGTATGCTTATTTGAGTCATTTATAATACACTGCTAGTAGGGGTGTAACGATTCATCTATGATACTAAATACTAAATGTGTACATTCTGCAAAAGTATAATTCAAGTATAATATTTTTTCACCTATTTTGTTACAAACTGTTATGTTTGTGCAGCCTTGTTGCTTGATACCTTGGTTGAGAGGTTTTGAGTTTTAATATGAATACATTTGTTTTTTCAATAAATTGAAGTGGATTTCTTTCATAGAACTCAGTACACTTTTAATGTACTAGTGGTACCAGAAATGAAGTAGATTGAAGTGCATGTAACTATACTCCTAAACCACAGCATGACTGTGGCTCAGGTGGTGGAGCAGTTGTCCATCAGTTAGAAGGTTGATGGTTTGATCCCCAGTCTAAATGTCAAAGTAACCTTGAGTAATCAGTGCAGTGTGTGAATGTGTATGAATGAGATGCTGATGAGCAGGTACAGTGTGAATGTGTGTGAAAGGGGTGAATGTGACTCTTAGGTTGAATTCCGACTCCCCCCTTAGCCCTAGCCCTTGGCCCTACCTCTTCATTTTGAGCGTTCATGTTAAGGGGTAGGGGTGTCGTGATTCAGTTCAGACCGAGGGTTAGGTGGAAGTGGTAGGGTTATCTGGCCCTTCAAACAGAGATTTTCCAAGAGCACACTTGAAAACGAGTGCTAGGGGAATTGCTGCGAAAAGCCGTCAACATGGCGAAGAAAGCAGCAGCGGCAGCCAAAGAAACGCACAAATGCGAGTATTTTTGTAAATCAAGTATGAAAACTGCTAGTTTAAGGTCACGTCAATGTATTACAGACAGTTTTTTTGCAAATGTGATGAAATCGCTAGTTGTGTAACGTTATGTGCATCTGCTCAGGCCTCTAACGTAACGTTAATGTTGGGCTCTGGAGACTGCATCATGAACTCTTCCAGAAACAGCCGTGGTGATGATGTATGAGGATCTTAAAGGGTTGTCCCATTTCTTAGGGGAAAGTTTCAAGCCTTACTTAATTTCAAGGGGGAGGGCGAGGGTTAAGGGGTAGGGGTAGGGATGAAATAAGAATCGGAATTCAGCCTTGTAATACTGATATACATGCAACACTTATTGCACTTCAAATACACTTCTAAACCATACTTTATAGTATGGTAATATTATACTTGAAGTACATACCTTTTTAATGATTACATTACATCACTTACATTTTTTCCCTGGGCATGGTGGAACATGTACATGTACTTTAGTCGTTTTTCAAAGAGTTGGTGGAGAACAAGCCAAAGCTGAGAGGAGAGTGAAGACCTGCATTCACCATGTGGACCACATGACTGTTGCCCTGTCTGCTCCGTGAACATAGTATAAAGGCAACTGCTGCAGTATTGGGGACATTTGTCAGCAAGCAGAAAGTTTTTTCTACAAGATTCTACTGTACAAGGCTACAACATTTTCTTTCAAGGATATTCTTATGAATCACAACTTGGGTCTTCTCACTGGTTCAACAGCTGAGATCTGGGAACACACAGCATCAAAAGAAACACTGTGAGACAGACTGTAAACAAACTCACAGGTTAGCCAAACTTATTTGACAAAAAAAAACAAAGATGAACAGTTATGTTATTATCCAAACTGTCGTTGTAAACATCCACCACAGTCCCCTGCTCTGACTTTGACCCTGTGTGCTTGCTGTGGTTGACACACAATTTACCTGTGCAGTGAACTCTGCAATAAGAGCATTTCCACTTTGAGTTCGACCTCCAAATAAAGTGATTTATTGGTTTGTCTGCTCTTCTGGCTGCCCGCACTTTTCCCCCCATGCAAGGTTTTGGTGTTGTGATGTCACCGTGTTTACAGGTTGTTATCATAGTCAATAGATGGGAAAACCAAAACTACAAAAGTAAGAGCTGTCTGGGCATAGGAACAGTTTTAGTAAATGTGACAAAAAACACTTTGATACAAGTTACCAACTGGAGCTTTAACACAGTGACACATTTCTGGGGTAGCTTGTTCTGTGCTACACTCTCACATGTGGGCACAGGGCGGCCATATCCAACACATTTGCAGCAAACTGTTAGAGTCTGGTACTGCAAATATGTATCTCTCTGACAGGCTGAAGTTACCACTGTGGTCAAACGCTTCATTTGGGTGTTAGGGTTAGAAATGTCTCCATGTCCCTCTTTCTTCTCCCGTGGTTAAACAAATGTAGCAGCAGTTGATTGCATGTTTCCGGTTCTGACTTTGTGTTTGTAACAACTTTTGTGCAGGAGTAGTTCTTAAAAAGAAGTAAGCTTGTATTGAGTCCTTAGTGTACTAGTCAATGAAAATGCATAACAAAGTCAAATCCTCACGTCGTCTTTTTCGCGTCTCTGGCTGCCACAGTGGTAAGCTGAATTGGAAAAGCCATCTGTCCAGCCCTTGAGGAATGGAACATAGCTTATTCTTTGGCAGATCCCCGATATGATATTGACCTCAGTGATGTTTCCAATTAGACGCTAGTTTGCTTTAAAATGGAACGTCTCTCTTGGGAGTCAGAGTGGTCTCTTTCAGCCTCCAGGCAGCAACTTCTCTCCACATAGTGACTATTGTCGATCACTGTTTTGTTTTTTTTTCCTTTTAAAACCGCGCCTTTTTTTCTTTTTCTTCTTAAGTGCCAAACTGAATCACAGCGAAATGAAAGAGTGGCCTGACCCGCCCATTCATACAAGTGGCCACACACTGTGTGTGTGTGTGTGTGTGTGTGTGTGTGTGTGTGTGTGCATGGACTACTTGAACTGCTTATCTCTCTCACATCATAAAGTCCTGGCAGCTGTAAAAGGGTTGCATTCATCACCACAAAGGCACATTGTTAAAAATGTCTTAAAGCACCTAACATCGTGGCTTCATACAGTTTGAATCGTGCATTTGTGAGACTCTGTTAGTCCATTCCAGCTTACAGAGAATACAAATTTAAAAATGAGGACAGAACACACACTCCATCTTTTTTTTTTCTAGCTTGAACCATTATTGTTTTTTCCAACCCACAGTGTGTATTGTGTACCAGTACAGATACCTAGGTAAAAAAGGAAAAAGGGGGTAAAACATTTCAAAAACTAAAAAAAAAAAATTTCAACTAAAAAAAAATAGAGGAATTTTATGGAGCCTAGCTTACAGATATGAGGGTCTAGAGAACAAACACAAGTAAGCAAAATACACTGTGTTTATGTAGCTACGGGAGCATGTCTCAAGATTCCAGGCAAGGTAGGTATTTTATAAATGTCCATAATGACTTTCCACAATGTTATTTTGCATCAATAAACCTCCATACCTTCCAGATGCAGTTGTTTCCATGGAGATCGTCTTGAAGAATATGCATATATTGTATATAAACTATATTTAAAGCATACAAAAGTTACTACAAATATACTTTTACTTTTTGTGTTTAATTTGTTGTATATTTAATATATACTTCTAGAAAGTGTACTTCAAAATATATGTGATTAAGTTCATCTTCAATATACTAAAATCAAACATACTAATTATGCAATAATTAAAGTTGTACTTAGGTTTACTTATTAGAAGTGTACTTGATTGTATGTCTATTGTAAATTGTCCTAAAGTATACTTTGAAAAAAGTCTACTTTATTTCAAAGTACTTTAAAAAAAAGCATACAGCAAATGTGTACTTACTGTAGTACAGTCTGTACAAGTATAATTCAAGTATACTATTTTTTTTTTTACCTGGGGTAAATCTATTATGTTTGAAATCTATGTTTTGCGATCAACCTACACATAATGACATCATATCTCATATATTTTCCATACTATAGACATGTGTATTTGTCATTTACAGTCCAGTGTATTTCTAGAACAGAAAAAAACCCACAAAGTGGACATACCGCACACTCAACTGCTAGTTGAGGGTCCATTTTTTGAGCAACGCGTTTCGATAGTAGTTTCTTCAGGCTCCAGTGTATTTCTGTTAGATATAAATTCAGTTCAGCTTTTTTCACAGATGACATGGTGACATGCTACGGGTGTAAATAATAAAATGAATGATGACTGAATTTCATTCAGGTTCTCCACTTTGAGGGTCCCACTATCGTTCATGGTGGCTCACTGTCACACTGTGTTACAGGGATACTGAATATAATGGAGCCACGGTTATGTTGTTGGGAACACCTGTGCTTCTCCTACGGTGCCATGTCAAATGTCTGCTGTGAAATGATCTCTCTTAATACAGCTAGGTCTTGAGATCCTGTCTGACAAGGCCATCTTTAGCACTTTCGTGGGGCAAATGTATCCAATTTGACATAAATAAAAAAGCCATACAGATGTCCATAATATCCCATAGTTCACAAAAAATGTTTGACAACCGATACATCCAATAAAAAGTTGGACGTTCGTTCAGATTGGATATCCCAAAACAACAACGAATAGTGAATATTTTATTGATGCTTCAGAATAGCAAAGAGTGAAGAGAGCAGGAGACTGGATTACAAAGCCCACGGACAGATTATAGAGGCACAAATGACAGCTCGCTGTAAGAACAGCATGCTGCAGGATAGCTTTCAACACAAACCCCTACACAAACCGTACATCTGTGACAGAAGTATTCATAAAACTGACAAATATTTTGTATTTGTGGACCAATACATTTTTTTTCCCCAAAGGTATTAGCTGTGCTGAACAACCCACAAGTGGTCACTACCTCCCCCTGGTTTCAGCATTTATTTCTTGCACCGGTGTGAACGCTGCTTTCTGCTGCGACCACGTGGTTGATTTTAAATGCATGAAGTCACACACATCAAAACCTCGTCACTCCTATTGCAACTGATCTGGTTTGGACAGATGCTCCTCTGCTGCTACTGTTTTCTACATTCATGTACTGTTTAAATTCAGCAGCAAACAAAATACAGTAAAATGTCCTTGTAGCCTGGGCTGTCAGAGAAAGGGACCTCACTGGAGAGGAACAAATCAGAGTGAATTCTGTTGATTATTATGTTTGTGGTGAATTCTGTCGATGGAAATTAAGGAGATATTTTAGGGGTGACTGGAGTTGGAGGACAAATATTTCAAATGTTTTGTGTTTGCTCAGAGCACATTGTCCAGGCATATCGGAATAGTGTGTTTGTTCGTATCTATCCGCACGCGTGGGTCTCCGTCTTCTTTGTTCTCGCTCACGCTCATGTCAGGTGTCACACTGCACATCCACGGCAGCTGTTTCAAACCGTCCCAGTGATCAACAGGAGGCAACAACACACCAAGAAGCAGCCCAAAATAAGAACGCAAATGTGAGAGGAAGGAAACGCATTACACTTTTCTGCTGGTCAAGAACACACATGTTGAGTTTTGGTGAGAGACGCTGAATGTATGTGTTTGTTTGTTTGCACGTAACAGTGAACCCTAAGTGTGTGTGGGCTGCATGTGAAGTGCTTTGAATAAAAGATCCATGTAAATGCAGTCTCTTTATGACTGTATTCTGTCGAACTCCAGCCTGTTACTTGATCAAACTCTGCTCTGAAGTTAGGGGCCAATTAATCTTTTGTTCTTATCAAAGCTAACATGGTGTTGTTCTGTCTGTAATGCAAAAAAACCAAACAATAAAAAATATCTACAAATGATCTGAATTCATGTTCAGTCCCTGAAACATCATGACACCTTGGTGGTTTAGTTTTTGCGAGCCAGTTAGATTTTTTTTTTTTTTTTTTTTTCAGATCTAACTTTAAAAATAGCATGAAGAAAATTAAATCATTTGTTTAGTCTCCTCCATCTCTTGATCTTTACGAAATACCCAAAGTAAGTAAGTAAACCTGCAGGTGTAACATGGTCTCAAAAGATTGTAGTCAATAGAACTGAATGAAAAATCATTTGCAGACAGATATAAACCAGTGGATTCTGTCCAAACCCTCAATCAACTCACTTGGAGCTCAAATTGCCCAATTTAGAAATCCTCAGTGCCTCCCTCTTAAGGAGCAAACAGGTCGCTCTCATCCATGTTGGCACAAAGAGCTGCTTATCAACATTTTTAACAGGGACTATGACTGGTGACAGACAGAAAGTTTTATAAATAATATTACCTGAGGATATACTGTGTGGTCACAGTGCTTCACTCACATCCCTTATTGCTACAACACAGCAGGACACACATCTTTCCAAAATGAAGTCCACTTTCTGATCAGGGAAAAAACTGTCATCATGTTTACAAAATATTCACATCAGCTGCAGATCTCAGATCAGGAGATCACTTTGTATAATGAGATGTTTTACCTTTGAGACTGGACTGAAATCACATGTGTGCGATGACACAGACCTGTGGTGTCTCAGGCAGCCTCAGACCTGTTGTTTAGCCTGCACCACAGCTTGATTGACAGCTCTCACACCGGGCTAAACAAGCAGCACAAATGCACCAGAGTTCATTTTAACTGAACAAAACAGGTCCGGCGTGAAAAGCAGCCTGATCTCGTTCTTTATTCAAATGTGTGCGTATTTAGGGTCGGGGACTGAATGATTCATAAAATGAATATATGTACAAAATCTCCCTGTAATCCGCCCAATAGCTGCGCAGATGCTTCGGCCTGGACCTAAGTGGTGGACCGAGCCTCGCCGCTGTGGTCAAGACTCAGCCTCCCTCTGACAGCGCACACATCAACCGTGTCAGTTTGGATGAATTGTTAAGCAGAAAATTTGAAAGAGCCAGAGAACATTCTCAGCCTCTGTTCCCCGTGAGCTGAAGATTTCCATTATGGTGAATGTGCTCACGCATGAATAATGCAGACATGCTTGTTGACATCTCATTAATTGATAGGATCCGCCTGGCTTGCCACCTTCAGCCTTCTTGGCATGGATAAATGGGAGAATGAAGTGCTCTGTGTTGAGGATGTGGCTACTTAAACAGTGTTCACTCACACACACACACACACACACACATATGTTGCACCCGCTATCTGCGGCCCTGATGAATTGTTTCTAATGCAGTGCTACCTTTGCTTTATGACGCACATGAACTGTGTCAAACTGAACTATTTACCAGGCAGATCAACTGTGTGCTTCATGCAAAGGTGGGAAATGTTATTTCAAACAATAAATGGGTGTGTTCCCCTCTCCCTATGGCCCAGTCCATACACCTCCCTCATGACAGAGTCGCCCCGGTGGCCGTGCAGGGTCTCCTCATTAAGAGGGGGAGGGTACAAACACACGGTGGGTTGGCCTCTCCTTTCTCCAGCAGAAATAGAAACATTCATCAGTGCGGCGTCCAATCAACATCTTTCGTCCGCAGCGATCCATCACCCGGCTGGGGGGATGCGATGGGCGAGAGCCGGCAACTCGGCGCATTTTACGCCGAGGCCACGCTGTCTGTGTGCACCTGCGCACATACGTGAGAGCTGCAGCTCTGAACCGCTGCCGCGCGTCCAATCAGACAGTGCTGCCAGCCCTATCTCTGCACATCGAGTTCAACAATGTGATTTTGGAGAGAGAGAGAGAGAGAGAGAGAGAGAGAGAGAGAGAGAGAGAGAGTACCCGAGTGTAGTTCATATAGTTGGCAGAATGCAGTGCATACTGATTAAGAATGTGGCACTATGTGTCATTTCAAATGTGGCAGATCTTCCATTAAAAGGAAATCGTTTCTCATAAATATAAATGACCATGAGCCACAGCACGGTGAGGTGGTCCTCATGGGTTTTTTGTCTCGTGACTTCCTGTTTTATTTTGAAAATGAACACTCCTCTCGTTTCAGGTCACTTGCCCTTCCTTATGTGTCACCAATCCTGATTGGCCGAATTCCAATTCGACCCCTCACGGACTCACTGACTTAGTGGCGCGTTCACGGGAAGTCTGTGAGCCCTTACTGCCCCCTTACCATAAGTCAGCACCGATGCTGACTTTGGGTAAGGGAATTACCCACAGTTCATAGCGTTGTGAAGTCTGATGCGGGGGACGTTGTCGGAATACCGGAAATGTAAACAAAAAAACGATAAATGAACCAAAGAGCGGCCCGATCGAGTTTTTTTTTTTTTTTGTGGTCACTTAAACACGGCCTCGCCCGTAGTGGCATTTGTCCATATTGCTCTATGGCCAGTCCGTCACTGAATACATTAAATGAGCTCTTGTCCATCCTGCAAAGCAAGTGCTTTGATAAAGACAGACTGACCAGGGAGTCTCCTCCTCTGCTGTGAGTAGACTGTAAATCAAAAGCAGTATATATAGTGAGTAGTGAGTGATTGATTTCTGACACAGCGCTAGAGTAGTCAGTGTCAACAGTATGTCGTTGTCAAGGTAACGCCAACGTGAAAGGGGGTAAGTGCTGTTCCATTCCAGTTTATGGGATGTGGAGCCCTCTCAGACTCACTCCCTTACAGCTGACATCACTGAAGTCTGTGAGGGTTCAGGGCTTGAGTCTTTAGGGGGCGGGGGATTGGGTCATTGTGTTCCCTGATTCCTGATGGTGTCCACCTGTTCCCCATTCTCCTCCTGTGTTCTATAGTCTACGTCTTCCTTTGTCTTGTGCAAGATTGTCTCGTTCCTGCTGTGCACCCCGGCCAGTTGCCACAGTCCACGTTTTGTCCCTGCCTTGCCTTTTTCTCGATATGTAAGGCTCCTACGGAGTGATTTTTTGTTTGTGCATTTCACAGTTTAGTTTCGTAGTTCAGTTAACTTTCAAAGCCATTCGGTTGGCCGTCGGTATTGTCGGCGGGCGTCGATAAGCGCCGGCAGTGTCGGGGTGGTGTGTCCCACACGCCGGCCAGAGTTGGCCAATGCGCAACGAGGATCGATCGATGAGGATCTTCTCATGAAGTGGTTCACGAGAGTGACAAACTCTGTTAACAAATTCTGCCATAAGTCGATCTTCCGGTCTCCCTTTTCTGTGTGACAGAGTGCCTCTCACACAGACCAGGCTGACGGAGGCGCACGCCCCCCCCAACAAAGCTGACGTCGCAGTTGGCTTTGTCGGCGGGTGTCGGCTTGGTGTGTCCAGGCCTTTACCTACAGCAATCCGCAGCCACAGAAATGACGGCTGCACATTCACAGTAGCAGCTTTGTGCCGAGTTTCTTCTGTCCTGTCAAGTTTCTAACGACAGTTTTTAGTTGCACTGCTTAAATATGCCACAATATCTGCTGCTGACATTGCTGTGCACATGAAACGTTTGATGTACTAACAGCAGCCTCTTATTTGGTTATTACAGTTATTAAAGAAAACATTCAAAAATCAATGCAACACACAATCAATGAATCAGCTACAAATGTTCACACAGATGCGTGGGGGTCTATGAAACAGAGAAAAGGATTTGTTCAGGTGGGTGGCAGGTGGATGAAACTGTACATGGAGGTTTGGATGAACTCGGAGCTGATCTGCACATCATTAGTGTGCATGCAGGGCGTAGGTGAGCTGTTAAACTCTCCTATGTAGACACATCTTGCTGTTTGAATAATGTGCCGTCTAGCACACTGTGCAACCGGCTTTACTGTACATCAACTTTTGTTGGTCAATGGCGCAATCACCAACAATGTTTGTTTGTTTCACCTTTATTTATTCAGGGAGGGCCAATTGAGAGCAAGCTCTCATTTCCAATGACGCCCTGAACACAGAACAATTCAATACACATCAGAATACATATTCATACACTCAACAGAAGCACATAATGAATCTCAACAAACACATGTACATTCAGAAATCATAAGATCAGCAATAATGCATTTAAGGCGATTAAAAGGAATCAGTTCATCTAACCGAAGCTGCAACAGCAGATTATTTCATTTAAAGGGAGCAAAACAACTAAAAGCAAATTTCTCTACCTCCGTTTTAACAGCTGGGACATTAAGAGCCAGTGAGTTTTGTGCACGAGTGGGGTAGCTAAAAGATCTGAAG
>JBCAUF010000036.1:1275185-1289259 GCA_038406115.1 Haemulon aurolineatum
TTATATATGAAGAGAGAGAGAAAATGAAAAGGTGTTTTTCTAATTGTATGCTTACCTTTAAAAGCTGCTCATCTAACCAGTGGTTCTCACCTTATGTGTCCTGATCCAAAAGTGGACCTTGGGTCCATTTTGTTCCAAGAGCAGATGGCAGTGCTGAGTTACATTGGTTACACTGTTACTTATGTTGTTTTTTAGTAGCTTAATAGTGTTACTTGAATGTATTTATTATTTTACACATTCATGCACATTCAATTAAGAGGCTTATGGTCAGCTGATCCCAGGTCTGCTGCCGTTCTGTTACCTCTTGATGCCTCACAATAATAAGCTACAGGGAAACTCAGATGAGACAAAGCATCTGGCTCCATTTTTTGCTTTTTCCACAGTTTGAGTTCTAGCAGCTCATACAGTATTAACAGACCACAGCGCACAGTGCAGCGAGCTTCGGTCATGAACACTGGTCTGAGGTCAGTTCATCAGAGAAGTGTGCTGACACTGAACTGACAGAGAGCAGCGAGTTAAGTTATGCTGATGCTATATACACACAATGTATCATGCTTCACGACTACAACTCCTGCTTTCTGCCACGATGGAAATATTGGAGCTATTGGTGAGTGTCTTTGCTGCTGTATCAACTATTTACTGTGTGGACTGTGATGTGATGTCTGTAAACTACTTAAGTTACATTTTCAGTACAGAACTTTTACTTATAATACAGCATTCTCACTCTGTAGTGTTGCTATGTCCACCTACCATCTATATTTACCTTTTCTCCCGTTGGCACAGTGCATGAGGGTATATAAAGCTCAGTTAATGACCTTCAGTTGTACAATACTTTTTGTTAAGGTGTGTAAAAATCTGCAGCGGGCATTCACATAACACTGCAAAGTGGCAAAAACATATAGTAGACTACTGCTGTATATATTGTCAATGATTTTCAAAGACATTCCACCTATGGCAACAAGTCCTGGGAGATGCTATGCAATAAGCATCATGCAGAAATAATGAACAGACATAAACAGAAGAATCTTACACCAGTGCACCCAGAATCCTGTGAAGCGATTTGGGAGATCGAACCACCTGTAACTCATCATACAAAAAGCTTAACCAAACACTATAATCCCTCAGAATTCAGACCTTTGGGTGATCAGGTAGTCAAGACATGTTTCTGCAGACTTGCATCATTTATCAGCATCAGGCCCACTGTTGCCAGTTTAGCTGGTGTATCGGTCTAAATGACGTTATAAAACCCGCCGACATAATGAGCACTTGTTCAAAGCGGGCTGTGTGCAGTTAAAGGGCCTGTAAGTGGGAGTTCAGTAGGTGTTAAGAGCAAACTGTACAGTATAGTGTATTATTAGAGAAAGGTCTCTGTGTATCACTTTGTCTGTTGTCATGTGTCCCTGTATATCTCTCTCTCTCAATTCAATTTAATTCAATACGGCTTTATTTGCATAAGAAACATATGTTAATATTGCCAAAGCAAGTGTGACAAACAAAAACAGTACATAAATGTCTAAACAGAAAATACAGGAATAAAAAATAGCAATAATTGAATTGGAAATCTCTCACTCTCTCTCTCTCTCTCGCACACACACACACCCAGGGAAAAACGAGTCCAGTAAGTCAGACCAGCTGTGTCTTCAGATTGTACTCAAGTCGTGGCCGGCTGTGTGTAATCAGCTGCTGGAGCAAAAAAAACCAACCCTTTTTTAACTTTAAAAGCATTTGATGAAAACCCAAACAATCAACTTGTCACTGGGTGTGAGATAGCTGGGATGCACCGGCGATGACCTCACCCACGCAGTCCGATGCTATCCGCCGACAGCTTAATGTCCTCCTCCGGGTTTCAATTTTCACCTCATTCACAGCCATAAAGTGGGCCGAGCTTGCTAATGTGGCCCAGATGAGACTGCAAGACTTACAGCCACATAAGTAACATATTGTCAGATTCTAGGGCACCGCACATGTACAGTAAGATGTCAAAATATTTAATCTGTTGGCTCCAAAGTTGTCATAACAGCTCAGTGTTTCGTTGACATGTTAGTCTTTATTCAAACGATTATGATCTTAAGCTGACTTGCATGTTTCAACTAGCAGAGTTTAAGTTACACCAGCACAAAGGACTGTGTCATTATAGGCGACATAAACTTTAGGTAGGAAAGCATTTGTGGGTGAGATCTGTGCAGATATTACCTACACTGTGGCAACAGGAACCACATGGGATCCTGATTTTTCTTCCTGTAAAGAAAATGAACACATCAGATATGAGTGGATTTGGATTACGTCTCCTCTTTCTGTTTAAATTCACATACTTCCTCTCTTTCCAATACCGGAGAGATCAAATGTTCTGCCCGCGGTGTCATCGTAAGATTTACACGCACCAAATTAAAGTCAGCTCTTTTTAATATCGCTGAAGAAGGACGTGGACTAGAGAGGATGAAGCTGGGGACCAAATCTTCACCTACGTTTCCACCTTGTAGCTGACAGGCTCGCGGGGGAAGACTGGATTCATTCTAGGCTCTTCTCTGCTCTGAAAAAGGAAAAGCAAAACAGGAATGTATTCTGTGAATTTGAAAATGCGTGTACATATAGGACATGGTCATTTTTGCAATGCTGCTCTCCACTGAATTACTAACAGCTACATTAAATGTCTCTAAGGTCTGGCTGGAGGCTTATCCAAACATTGCTGCACCTACCGACACATTTCTAATACTAACAATATATTAAATTACTAATTTGAGAGGTGCCCCGTGTAGAGACGTGCCCACGGGGAATTAAAGTCACTGTGCGGTGTTTTTTTAGGTTGGTGTTCAAATTTTTTCTTTCTCCTAGTCACTGTTTTTAGCAAATGTCATTCAAATAGGACTATTTTCAGCAGCGGATTAACTATTTGGTGCTCTATAGAGTATTCCTGTCAGCAGGACGGTGTGTGTGGGACTGAGTCAAAATAAACTACAGTGTGTGTTCACGGTCATGAAGGAACATGTCGCTGAGTGTATATCATGGATGTGTTGTTACAGTTGGATCAGTTCATTGTGGCTTTGGATCGTTTAGTGGGATGTCTTGTGAACTGACTAAGTTGTTTTACAGAATGATTTGCTACCTATCAAATAATTACAGCAGCAAACATCAGTTTATGGCATCACAAATCTATAGCACCATAAGACAAGTAGCAGCCGCCCTGCAGCCTCTGTGCCTTATTCAGCTGGCTCCATGACAGCTCAAAAATTTTAAAAGTTTTATTCTGAGCATCCTCATGTACTGTATATTCATGCACATATGCGATCGATTAGTTAGATCTAGTTCCAGTACGTGGTCTGCCTGTGTTTAAGTGAACTTGAATTCAAGATACATGATAACTATGATAATGATAAGAGCCTGATTACTGTTTACTCAGGCACTTTGAAGCTGCTGTGACTATCATTCTCACAAATATGCAAACATTTGCGAAAAAGCTTGCACAAGATTACCACATCATTTATGAACACTAATTTTATTTGTTATCATGATCAGGCCAGCAATGTGCTTTCAAACCTTTCAGTGGACTAAATTGAGGCATTGAGTGAGTTAATAATGTTGTCACATCATCTAATTTACCCAGAGACCCACTTCATCACAACAAATGGATTATATACCTTCAGCGACAGACTGTCCACAATAAATGAGGCAATCACCCAGTATTTCGTTTTCAATGAGATGCTTTCAGTGCAGTTAATTTTCATCTCAAGTTGACATGACATTGTATAACAGCTGGCTATACTTTGTACTTTATTTACATGCAGCCACCTTGTTGCCTGTCAAACTGCCTGACACCTGGCATTCATTTAATAGGATGTATTTATAGTCGTATTACGTCAGGCAACAGTGACATCTGATGCACACGAGAGCAAACAGCTGAGGCTGCACATGATGAAAATCTAGAGCCTAAAATGGTAACCTCAGTCACCTGCTCCACAAGGTGAGGAGTTTCTCGAGCCAAACATCAGTTCACTCCCCGAACAGAGCAGTCATGTTTGACATCCTGCTAAATCCACATTCAGCGACAACATTCCTGAATATTCAGACCGGTGAGCCTTTATGTTCTGTAGGTTACTGTACAACTACTGCCACCTCTGACCTTCTCTCTGGTGTTCTATAATGGCCTTCATTTCCACAAACAAATGCTAAATTCTAATTGCCAGTTTGAACACTGATGATATGCAGAGGATGAACCCTTTGTGTTTTTGTGGGGTCAGTAAGCTACTGTCTAGAGCCACACTTAGACCTAATTATTAACTTAAAACACAAGATAGTAGCTCCATAGCCAAGAGAAATGTAGTCCTTATTTGTGGTGTCACCTGCAAAAAGGAAGCACGATCGACTATACAACCCATATAGACAGCTGGATCGATGTGTACTTGTTCCATTAGACATATGTGGAATTGGGAATTGAATAAAAACATAACTGAATCGCCTCCTGTGTAGACAGCCCACAAATCTTGATTATGTGTTTGTGTGAGTGAAGCAAATTCATGTTCCCACTTTTTAGATATTTTAGCCCAGCTCTTTGAGAAGCTCCAAGCCAGCAGATCCAGACCACCACCTTTGGCCGTTATTCTTTTTGCTCAAAATTAATACAAGAAGGACACTGCCCTTCCAATGGGAGCTGTCTGAAGATGGACTTTTAACACTGGTTGCATTGCAACACTGTCTTTCAGCGTAAGTGAGCAAATTCAGCTTGTCTTGTGTTACCTTGTCAAGTTGCCTCCTTTCAACTCACCACTCGTCTTCTTTTTCTTTCCGAGAACCCAAATAGTTTGACGTGCTCCGTGAATTCTGAGTTGAGCTAAAAGCCGAGCTTAAGAACACAAATCTGGTCACATTAATGTTATTCACAAAGACTACTTCTGAAGCCACATAAATCCAACAAACCATTACTCCTGGACCTGGATTATCTGCTTGATCAAGGATTGGATCTACTCCTCAGTCCCTTTCTATACTTCTTCCAGCTCTCTCAGGATCACTTCTCCTAAACCTTGTGCTTTTTTCCCCTTGCGACTGGACACTCTACTTTCTGAGTGCTCCTTCACAGCCAACTCCTCGTGGAAGCACTCTTGTGTCACATTTGGTTTGCCACTCATTCTGGCTCTGGATCAGCTCTTTATTCCTCACACTAAACGGGGCCAGGCTCTGCCAATGAGCTTTTGTGTGGCTTCCCTCTTTCTGGTGACCGTGCTGATCTCATTCTCCATTTCTTTTTTTTTCTTCTTTCTCCTACTTGTTCAGCCAAGTGACCCACTCTACCTTGACCTCTTTTAGGTCTTTTTCAGACCCAGCTCTCATTCTTTGTCCTCATTCCAGGCAGACCTGATCCTCCCATTCACCATGCTCCAGAGAGACTGTCCTTAGGAGAGACGATCTGCTTTCTCATCTCCTCGTGTTTGTGCTTGTTCTCTGTGTGGACACGTTGTCAAGGTCATTCTTACTGTAGCTGTCCATCCTCCGAAGATCCTGTATTTCACAAAGCAAAGTGATGTCATAAATATGTTATAAAGCACTTCATGTATGGGGCACTTGGGTTATCTAGGGCCCTCTCAGTGGACATTGTTATCACAGCTGTTCTCCTATAGCCAGCGTTTTCTATCAACTTGTTTTCATTCAGTGGTTTGGTCTTTGCTTCCCTCCTCCCTGGTGAAGTTTGCTCTGCTGCTCCACGGCTGCCTTCTCTGAGGCCAGCCTCAGGTTACCTTCTGAAGCTGAAGGTACTTCTAAATTTGTAAACATCTAAGCTGAGAGACAAATTGCCCTCTCCCACATGCCCTGAAGATATATCCAGTATATGGTGTTCATTTAGTGTACGGAAATGATGTCATGGCCATTGAGAATTCTCAGTTCTGACTGAGAACAACAACAACATAAAGAAGATAAATAGTTGCCCAGTCAGAAGCACACCAATTTCATTTCAAAGTGTTTGACCTAATCGAATAATTTGAGGGAGGAGGAAGCGGAGGAGGCGGCAGTGCAGGTCTGGGGGAGGACAAGAGAGGAGGCACAAATAGAGTAAGGAATGTAAGGAGAGCCAGCAATGGAGAGCTAACTTGTTAAAGTATCTGTGACAGAGGGACGAGGGGAGAGAGAGAGCGAGCGAGCTACATAACATCCACTTATAGTTTTATTAATATTGTCGAGCAGAATGCAGCGTTGAGATGTTCCTGTAGAATGAATATTTTAAGCATATTTTCCTCCCAATTTCAAAACTTGTCTGGATGTCTGAAAACCCCCGACTTAGCCCTGTGAGCCCCTTCGTGCTTGGCGTGACATTGCCTAGCAACACAAATCAAGGGGCTTCTGAGGCCCAAGAACTATAAGGGATGATGTGCCGAGAATGGCAGATTATTGTGACAAATAAAACCCAAAAACAAATACAAGATGATACGGGACTTAAAGGAATAGTTCACCCAAAAATCAATTCA
The DNA here is from genome assembly GCA_038406115.1 of Haemulon aurolineatum. Classification (NCBI taxonomy): domain Eukaryota; kingdom Metazoa; phylum Chordata; class Actinopteri; order Lutjaniformes; family Haemulidae; genus Haemulon; species Haemulon aurolineatum. The sequence continues at coordinate 1,281,638 of JBCAUF010000036.1, forward strand.
GTCATGCAGCTTGCGGGTAAGTCGATAATGACCAAATTTCATTTTTGGGTGCACTATTCCTTTAATCAACCTGAAGGGTTTTGTTTTTGTTTTCTCACAATAATGACCTCTGCACTGCTTATTTCACAGCCATTTAGTTCAACCCCAGTACCAAAGAAATTGGGAGATTGTGTAAAATGTAAATAAAAACAGCAATGATTTCTCATAAACCTATGTATTTTTTCACAATAGAATGTAGGAGGAAACAGTATGGGAAGAATTTATTGTCCCATGTACCACAGAGACTAGAGAAGTAGACCAGAAAAAAACAAGAATAAAGACCTGAATACATGCAAGAATTAATAAAGCAAAAGTTACATGTGACGTAGCTACTCTGCATCCAGCAGCTTACCGGCAGAATGAACCGATGACTCAAGAATAGCGGTTGGTCTTTCTGGGTGAGGGCAAGTAACAGCATCCTGATGGCGTCAATAAAAACTCACCAGACAAGACATGATCATAATAAAATGAATGCTACATTTTGATTTCTGTAGGACACATTTTTCTCAGAGAAAGTTCAAGTCATTCTGTTGTGCTCCATTCATGCTGGAGCCACCCTTAACAAACCCACTCAGTCCTTCACAGCCAAACAATTAAACCAGCGAATGAATGGAAATGTTAGCAAGCTCTCAATGTATGATAGGTATACTGTACACAATTTATTCTAAGACACCAAAGAAACTGACCTTTTGTAGAAAATTTCGAAGATTCTCTGCTTTGGACTCAATGTTTACATGGAGTTAAACACGGGGCCCGAGTCTGCTACTTCAACTTCTCCTCTGTGAATGATTTTGGCCATGAGATTAGCCTTACCTTTTTTAAAATCAATGATGAGTTTCTAAGTTTTTCACACATTAAAGTGTAAGATGATGTCATCACGCCACTTTTTTCACTTAAAGAGAACCAAGTGCAACAGGTCTAAATTCATTGAAATTGCTGGTGTTTTTAACCTTTGGAATGGGGGTAATTGTTGAGGATTCCCACAGGATAAGAAGCTGAAAGCTGTCCACACACATCTGAAAAAAAGTTTTGTGAAAACATCCCTGAGATGATCAGTGCAGTGGTGCAGTGTGTGACCACAGATGGCATCAGGGCCCGGAGCTTTCCTTTTCTTTGTTTTTCTAAATAAGATGTTGACCTGCTCCTGAGATCTCAAAATATCACGAGGTGCAAGGGAATCTGTCAACCTGGAGACAGTTTGGTTAAAGCCAACCTTTCAAACCTTGAGAGAAATGAATAAATAATAATTCTTACAAAAATAATAAGTATTTGGCAGATTGTCGTCTTCAACTGCACTAGGAATAAGCTGCTAAGTCTCATCAGCATACTGATTAATAGAGGCCACTGAGGTCACCATTTGTGTATTGTATTGTATTTGGGTGCTGTACTCTGTTAACAGTCCTCACCTCTTTCTCCTGACATCTGAAGCATGGCTCATATGTAGGCAATAAGAAGATCCTGGCATAATATGAGGCCCCTAACCCCAGTCTAAGGTTGGACCCCCTTTTACACTTCCATAGCGCAAATCAAGGATAGTGGTTTTATGCATGGTGGGGTAATTTACACACTGCTCACGTCCCAGGACCGGTCCAGTCTGATTGGACAGTCATTTGACGCGGAATGCTTCGTGCCGTCAGAACAACAGCCCTGCAATAGTTATTTATTGTGGCAGCCTCCCAAGCAGAAATAACAGCCAGTAGAATGTCGCAAATGGCCACTTTGAATAAAACACAACTGTGGAAGAAGGTATGAAGTTTTGTTTGTTGTGATTTTTATATCACAATCATAGAAAATACAATTTTTAAAGCATAATTCCATAATTACTCCTGAACAAAGGATGCAAAGACACACACTGTTCTTACTGACACAGGTGAATGTTTTGTGGCTTTTTGCACTGCTAGCGAAAAGAACTCTAAGCAGCTCTCCATCATCCCAGTTTGACAAAATAATGTTAATGTTGGCTCACTTACAAGCTTTTTATGTGGCTTTCTGTCACATTGCTGAGGTGACTGCAGGTCCTCACCTGTTTCATGCTCAACACCCCCTAACTCAACCTTTTTTCTGACTCTTCCAGTTTGTCATTATTCCAGTGTTTTGCTTAATTTGCCCTGTACAATCTTTTGTTCTGTTTTGAACTGTATTTTGACAGTCTGAATTTGACTTCCATTCAAACACAGGGGTCTAACCAAGTCCTTTTAATGTCATGTCTTTAAAAATTGTAGTTCATAATGGACTCCATGTGGCAGGAGGATGCCTCAACAATGAGCAGCATTTCTCCATTTAAAATAAGTGTAAATAAACGTAAATGTTAAGTTAAATGAAGTTGGTTATGGTGAAATTACGTCAAGCTTGTGGCCCTGTTTTATTTTAACTTAACTTAAGGATAACATACTGCACTGGCTGAGTAAATGGTAAATTGACTGGATTATAGAGCTCCTTTCTAGTCTTTGCAGCCACTCAGAGCACTTTATAATTCAAATCAACATTCATCCCTTGCACACACACCGTCTGAGGGTGCTGTATAAGGTGTCACCTGCTCATCAGAATCTCTTTCACACACATTCACACACTGATGGCTATGTCACTGTCAACAATTCAGCCATTAGTATCTACCAGGACCGTCAACATGTAGAATGCAGGGGCCAGGGCTTGAACCCTTACCTTGAATCCATACAGTCTGCTACTTTTAGCACAAACCAAACTAAACCAAGATAATCATTTACATTCAAGTACAGATTTCAGGGTTACTGATACAGAGATCAGGCTGCTCATCACCCTAACTCTTTCTATGGTTCCCTTTTACCCATAAATACAACCTTGACAAACTCAAATAATTCATTCAGTACATGTTGTCTTTCCAGAAGGCCAAGTGTTTGATCACTGGCCCAAATGTCTGTTCTGACTCTAAATATGATGATACACCTAGGACTGCTCCTATTTCAGAATAAAAAAGTCAAGACACCGTGCCAAAACATTATTTAGTTTCTTAATCCTTCTACTTATGAAGGTTAGTTTACTCTGATGTTTTGCGATTCATAACTCAAGTCTGACAGGGTAAGGCTCCCATTCCTGGAGTATAATGGTGACACAGGAATTTTACAATGTAAAAGGAAATGGATTACATCTTCAAAGTCGTTTTGTGCACTGTGATGACTCTTGACATTAATGTTTTTTTGCATTAAGCAAGCAAAGTTTGCTACTTCATATAGAATCTGTTTATTCTTTACAAATATTCAACTGAAAGAAAGAATTTCAGAAGTTCAGAGACTTGAAGTGTTTCAGGTTTATTGTATTGCTGTTTGCTTTTATCATTTATTTTATAACGCATATACTGTACACAGTGTGTTGATCTGCTTAAAGCACCTAAAGGGAGCCTGTACTGTCCCCATCAAAATGCTACTCGGTGTGTGTTTAGAATAGCATATTGCACTGTGCATTGCTCTTTGACACGTCACTCCTTGTGAACGTCAATTAACAGAAGTACGGAACCAATCGGAGCAGAACATAACCAGAAAACTACTGAGCGAGCACAGACACATTGTGTTAAGTCTCAGAGGAGGTTCTGAATAAATTCAGCAAGTTTTGAGATAAAACCAAATCAATATATACCACCCCGTTAACATGAGCAGGTTTTGAGTGTGCAGCGGACAAGTGAAATATTGCATTGCACAAAGGAGAGGCTCTTGCTGGCTATAAATTGTCGTTTTAAATTGCGAATGCTGGGATTCAAACTTGTGACATCTTGGTCCCAGGTTTATTTCCCTCCAGGCCACTGCCACTCCAGCGTGAAAATATCTACGACATTAGATGTTTAAATAGGTTCAAACAGCAGAATGTTTTTTGACAGAATGGTTGCATCCGTGTTTGTTCTTCCCTCCCACTCTCTGTACCAAATAAACCCTCCGCCACAGGCTTACTGAGGAATCCAGAGGTTATCTGATTTGTGGGGAGGTAGGAAATAAGATCAAAGTATGTGCAAGTGATTGCTTTATGACTCATATTGTGTGCAACTTCATACAATTCGGGATTTATTTTTTATCTCTGCATGTGCCATCTGAAGAATCTGATGTGCTTGTCTGTCAAGGACAAAGTCCCATACTGTCTGTGTATTCTCTCAGTCTCTCCTTTCACAGCTCCCTTTTTCACTGCTGATCTGAAAATCAACCCGGTTTAACTCGTCCACGGAGGTGGATTGTTAATTGTCTCTAACAAGCGGCTAATGGCACTTAGTGATGTTTCGTTTCAAACCTGTAGGGGTGTAATGATTATCACATTTTGCAGTTGGATTACTCTTTGAAATTCTGAGGCGCAGTTTAATTACATTTTTGATTATTTACACTTCACACTAACAGTGACACTATTGTCACATCATCAGTGGTAAAAACACATTAACTGGATGCTGAACAGCATCAAATTCACAGGCAGTGCTGTCAGGAATCAAGTCCAAAAAACAGACAATGATCAGACATGGACATTGTCACAGGAATAATTTGAGTCTAGGGGATAAAAAGCAATTGTCACATCAGAAAAAGGAAACAAAAACAGCAACTTGACAGTGCACTGGACAATGACTAGACATCTTCAGAGAAACAGTTGATGTTGAAGCTGGGAACAAGTGAAAGATAAGCAGAGTAAACACTTACCACAATAAATGGCACATTGACACTTTGCTATTGAGTTTCTGCTGCACAATTTCTATGCAGATTATATATTTTCTTATTGAATTAACATCAATATGAATACTAGTTTGGGGGCCAATTAGCTTGTTAATTAATCATTGATATCCAAACACTCATCAGTGTTGAAAATAAAAAAGGTAAGCATGTGAAAAACATTTTGTATGCTAACCCGTACATGGTGTAAATTAACTAAAAGATCAAGTTAAAACCACAATTGGACCCACATGTAGCATTTGTTAACTTATGGCAACATCAAAAAGTCATAATGACTGAGTGTTTATGTCCTCAGAGTTAACATTTGTTCCAACAAATACTGTACATAGCATTTAGCAGCATGGTGTTTCCTCCACCTGTTAATGTAACCAGTGAGGATCATGTTCGCATGCTTCTCATTTTCACATCAGCAGTTGACATTTGGCTAATGTTGCCAGTTAATTTGTTAGTTTTATGTGGGGTTGACTCTATTCACAGACAGCATGTGAATTCTTTAATAAAATAAATACCAAATCATCAATATATTTTCAGAGTAATACATTTTTAAAAGTACATCTTCCCAGCCCCAAGCCAAAACATTAACTAATGAAAACATTACAGTTATTCTGGTGACACACTCCAGACTATCTTCTAGGCAGGCACTGGACCAAAATATGTTATTACCATATTTGCTTAAGAAAAGGTGCAAGGGCAACAACACTAACAGAAAAACCCGGCAGATATCAATCAAGTACAGTCTGTATACACCCACACAGCCCTGAGGGAATGAGGGATGTGAAAACACTGCGTGGGTGTACAATAGTGTGTAGGGCCGTTAATAGGCCTGACTATTACTATTTCTGCCGGTGCTGTTGCATCCCCAGATGTTTGTGTCAGCAGGGCCGCATCAACAGGACACCTTGGCTCCTCACACAGACAGACAGAACCTGGAAGGAACCAATCATCAGCCAGGCTTCGTATCCCAGTGCAAACACGCCAAGTCCATATCGAGTACGAGCTGATTTATAAAAACAGTCACACAATAAGCATTTCTCTGTGTGTGAAAATACATCTTTGACCAGCAGCACAATGTTATTCCGATCAGTTCAAAGTGGCAATTTAGTGACAAATTAAATCAGTTCAAAAGACAAGTGGCTGCTAAACTCAGACCATCCTCCAGCATATTATCCAGAGGTGATAATCAACAAGACTATTCATATTAGTTTGCCTGTTCTCCCCATGTCCGTGGGGGTTCTGTCAGAGTGTCCCAGCTTCCTCCCACAGCCCAAAGATGTGCAAGTTAATTGGTAACTCTAAATTGCCCGTGGTGTGATTGGCTTTTTTGTCTCTATGCCTCAGACCTGTGCTGAACTGATGACGTATCCGAGGTGCACCCCGCCTCTTGCCCAATACAATTAAAACAGAGTGTGTTTCACCTGTGTTGACCTCTCAGTGATCTTAGATCAGTGATGGACTATGGATCAGTGCACAGCACCAGGAGGATACTGAATGACCAAAGACTTTGGCGTGCGCTCCAGAGTCACGCACACAACTATAGTGTTCACTGTTGTTAGCTGACATGAACATCGACATGAAGCACGACGACAGAGTCAGTTTAACTCACAATAATAAAGGGAACAAAATAGCTTTCCTTCCTATGTAGTGTCTGCTCAATTGCTCTAGACATTTCTATGTTCGATCTAATGGAGCGGGGCATGACCCTCAATACCTCACAGCTATTACAGACCTGCCAGTGCTCATGTGAACCTTCTCATTGTGAATATGTAGACCGCAATTTCCAGTCACAAGCCTTATATACACATCAGTTTCCTTGGCACGTTCATTTTGTCATTTGATATCACAGTCGACCCAAAAGGATGGCCCTCTTGTGAAACTGCACTCGTGGTGTAATAACTGAAATGCAGCAAAGTGGACTGCAGTATTTCCACCAGTGGTAGGATTCAGCATTCAAATCAAAGCTAGATGGTATTTGGTCAGAAATACCAATAAAGTGTAGGGAACGGTGTGGGTAGGTAAGGATGTATATGAACTAGTATAGTAGCTGCCCCTCCTCCAGCAGTGCAGTGGGGTACTTAATATCAGCAGGATTTAAGCATTAGCTGGGCTTTATGGTTCATATGATCCCACAGATACAGTGGCCTATTCTCAATTTCTTTTGTCATGTCACAAATAGACACACACATACAGTACATACACTGTGGACCAAAATTATGCCATCTCCAAACTTTCATGCGGAGGCAGGATTAGGCCATCTGCTTCTGAACTGCCAGTATATCTGCTGAGAAAAAACGATAAAAGATTTTTAAGAATATTTGCCTGCTCTGGCTCTAAACCTGAGTGGCAGTTGCGGGTCAAAAGGATTTACGGGGCTTCGAGAAGATGGACGGGCTGAGGTGTGCGGTTATGGAATATAGATGTGAAGATTGATCGGCCTGCACTCGATATTAGAAACATCTGGATGTCTCGGCGGATCAGCCGCTTATACTTCAACTGATGGAGTTCGATGAGTGCGCAGGGTGTGTGTGGCTCTCAGAGAAAAGTGACACAGCATTCACCTGCAATCTCACAGATGGAAGATTTTGTTGGACTACTTATCTTACTGAATATTTCAGAGAAGGGACAGGGAAAGGGACTTCAATCCTACAGAATATGGTTTATCTTTCAAAATGCTTCAGATGCAAACACAATTGTCAAATACAGCGCTGGAAAAAAATGAGAGACCACTGCAAAATTAGAACTTTTTCTGAAAAACTATGACAGCATTATTCACAAACCCCCAAATCCAACAGGCACTTGAATGGAGATTTAAAGGTCCCATATTATGAAAGACCAGTTTTCTCTGGTCTCTACATATATAAACTGGTCCTACCTGAGCCTACCAGCTCCCAGAATGAGGAAAGCAAACGAGTC
>JBCAUF010000036.1:1310478-1329726 GCA_038406115.1 Haemulon aurolineatum
ATTATATCTAACACTTTATCCATCTGGTACTGTACTGAAAAGTACTTATCTATGGCTTGCAAGTTTCACGCCCTCTCCCCCATCTGGCATAATAATTCTTTATTAGCTGGGTCAATGCCCTTTACTTTTCCCCAGTGGTCCAAACAGGGGATAAAGGTACTAGGTGATATTTTTGATGATCAAGGCCTCCGATCTTTCCAAGACCTTAAAAATGCTTACTCCATCCCAGGCTCCTCGTAGTTTTTTTATCTTCAACTCCGCACTGCCTTAAAAACTCACGGCGTTCCTTGGGATGTCTCCCCTGGCTCACATCCAATAATGGCACTGCTCTCCTCAAGGTCCAAACTAGTTTCTCAGATTTATAACAAGCTGGTTTCAACTGGTATTAAACCTCTTCCAGTGTTATATGGCTGGGAAAATTTATTACAATCTCTGGATCTGGTTTGTGATTGGCATATAATATGGCTGAATTTATTTTCATCTTCAAAGAATCTCGCCCATCACTTAATTCATTTCAAGTTCATTCATAAATTTTATTTCACTCCTGAGCGTAGATTCAAATTTAAATTGACAGAAAATGATGCCTGCCCTAATTGCTTGAACTCAGTGAAAGGGGATTATCTTCATATGTTTTGGCACTGTCCCTTGATCAAGTCCTTTTGGGAATACGTAAATACTATTGTGAGCAAAATTATAGGTAAATCCCTTCCTATTTGTCCTGCTCTTTACTTACTGGGGTACAACTCTAACGTGTACCTCTCTTTTCAGGAGAAGCGGATTTTAATGGCAGCTTCAACGGCAACTAAAAAGTCTATTATTAAGAATTGGTTTGAACTTGCTGTCTCTTTAATAAAACTGTGGGCTAATGTATTTTTTGATATTTGTTTATTGGAAAGATCCACCGCCAGAATCAATGGTACAAAACCTGATTCTCTTCTGACCTGGACTAAAGCCATCGAGCATATTCAGAGAATGAATCTGTCATAGTTCTTATGACAATTATTATTAGTTGTAGTTGTTCTATTTATCTTTATTTTTTATTTTTTTTCTCTGGCTTTTTAATGTTACAGACCCTGGTTGTTTTTCGTTTTGTTTGTTTGTTTGTTTGTTTTCCCCTTTTTTTCTTTGTTATTTTAAATCTGTGGATGTTGTCTAATTTTGTGTATGTCGGTGCTGTCTAGTTGTTATCCGTTGGTGCTGTGTTGTATTTATATAATTATTATTGCAATCTGCAACCACCTTTTTTTTTTTTTAATTATTTATTTATTTTATTTATTTATTTTTATTTATTTTGTTAGTATTTTTTTAAATTTTACTTTATTATTATTATTATTTTATTTTATTTTATTTTTTATTTATTTTATTTTTTTTGTTGGTTTGTCTTTTTGCTTATTTATTTTGTGCCCTGTACTACCTACGCATGTTTTCCTTCTTTCCGAGTAATAAAATAAAAATCTTGATAGAAAAATAAATAAATAAATGCAGCTCACTGGAAATGAGAAGAAACTTTGAAAATTGCCAAAACCTATTATTTGTTCTGAATATACATATCATGAGAGGGTCCTGTAATAAACTTGTATATATATATATATATATACACACAGTCTATCATAACATTCCCATCATCGTCAGGTGTACCATGGGTTTAGTGCTAGTCTGGAAATGTTACCTTGATAACAAGCTGATGTTTACCATCGCATATATCATATAAGCTAAACATCTGCATGTTGTCATTGTGTGGATGTAGTTAGTTCTTTAATATGAAACTTATTGAAGTGGAGTGTGGCTCAATTGAGGAACTTTTTCATGAGTGGTTGCCCATTTTGTTTGTATCTTGAGACACTCAAGCATAATTCACATTCATGCAAACTTCAAGTATAGCACATACAAGCCTGAAAACACTGAAAACTTCTATTAACTTAAATATTGGCTGTAAATGGTGGCAAGAGCAAGACGATTCTGGTTTTGATCCCACCATGATAAGAGGGGGCTCTTCTGTGAGGAGTTGCATGTGCTGCCTGTGTGGACTTCCTTTCACAGGCCAACACGAGTAGGTTTAGGTGGACTGGAAACGCTCCTGTCTGTAGGTGTGAATGTGTTGGTCTGTTTCTGTTTCTCGATGTTTCACTGGCAGTCATTAGACACTGGGCTCCAAACACCCACAACCATGAGTAGGAGAAGCAGGTGTAGGAAATGGATCGATGGATGGAGATTGTTTTTTTTAGCCTGTATCTTGTTAAGGACACGCCCTTGAGAGGACACATCCAGATGTAGCAAGACTGCTACATGTTAGCAGTACATTTTATTGAGCTGTGATGGAGAAATTTTATTGGCAACTTGATTTAATTACACTTTCCTCCCAGCAGGGTGCATAACTCACATTGCATTTGCAGTAAAGTAACATGCCAGTGAATTTGACTCCCTCCATTGGCGTTATCTATCTTTATACCATGGTTTGGGTGAATAATGAATGAATTGGAGAAGCCTGTGGCCAAGATGCCAAGAGGAAGGGAATTGGACTTGTTACTAGAAGGTTGTTGGTTCAAATCCCATGTCCGGTCAAGGGCTGGGGTGCCTCTGAGCAAGGCACCCAACCCCCCTTGTTTCCTGGGCGCACCCAGCCTGTGTGTTCTCTACTGGTGTAAGCTGACTATACCTCCAGTTACCAAAGTTGTATTTAAGGTTCATCCTATTTACTGGAATAATGAACAATGTTTACATTGCATAAGAACCTTATGGGATGGTTGATTGTTCCAGGTATTAGTCAAACCCTCAAGCGTTACCAGAGAAACAAAGTTATGGCTGTGAAAATTGTACAAATTGGATTTCAAAACACATCATGATCATGATATAAACCAGATAATGTCCTAATGAGGTTAGTGATAAACAGGAATACATAGTTTAACATGTTAATAGACACCTCGTCAGACATTATTGCTTATACTATTGAATGAATCCTCCATTCCGATTGGCTGCAGGTTGGCTGTTGTTACTGTTCTGAATGAAAGTCCTGGATACAGTATCAGCCTGTATCTAAAATGAGTAATCCTATATCTTTAAAACATGAGTGTAGTTCTTGAGTGTCTTATTATATATATATATATATATATATATATATATATGTATAATAAGACACTCACTTCTCCAGTCACTAGGACAGTGTTTACATTGCTTCAGAACCTTATGAGATGGTAATGACTGCTCCTGGTGTTAGTAAAACCCCCAGGTGTTACCATGGAAAAGGAGTTATGGCCTGTGAAGAACTCTCCTCTCTTCTCTCTCACAGAACTCTCTTTCCACCAAGCCGTTCTGTTCGATATATTACACAGCGTTTCCAGTCCAAAAATTGTGGATGGCACATTCAGAATTTTCTAAGCTGTTCCATTTTTAGGCACAAATCCCATATTAAAATTAAAAGTTCAAATATTGCAGACCACGGTCAGAAAATCAGAGTCATCTCCTCATCTGTCACATGTCCTGGTATATTCAGCAGAATTTTGTCTCACTGTCTGCAGCCTTAACAAGGTTTGCCTGCTTGGCGTGTCATAAAAACAATCATATACAGAGAAGAGTTAACACACACAGCATGTGTGATGTGCTTCTAAAAAAAACAAGAGAAGTCACATCTGTTGTTTTCCTACTGCTGGAACACTGATGGTTACCCTCAAAGTCTGCCTACATTTAAGATTACTGTCTGCTGTGGAAATACAAAACAGATCTAGAGGTTAGGTATGTTAAATAGCATTCCAAAGGTGGAAATGCTGCTTTAGATTTTGATTTCAAAATGCATTTAAATATTAATTAGTGGTCTTTGGTAAGTGACAGGATATATGCAGGATAATGCTATGGAGGCTGTCCATAAACAGGAATTAATAGACTATGTCGCCCACCAATTCTTGTTAGGGTTAGGGTTATACACCTCATTGGGCATTGTCTCTCAGGTAAATGTACATCTTTGGGAAAAGCTTGAAAACTCACATTTTCATCTTCTCTTTTTTTCAAGCATAACATGAATGTAAAAGGAAGTTTTCAACTGAAGAAAAGGAACATATAGACATGAACAAAAACGTGTACATATACCCAGCCACACACACACACACACACACACTATAGATTCCAGTGGACTTAACCGCAGCGCTGAGATGTTTGACAGGTTGGCATTCAATGCCTGGTAGAATATGATCTGTCAGTCACCCTCAGTTGTAAAGAGGAAGAGAGGATAAAATTCAGAGGTGTGTGTCTGTGTCAGTGTGTGCAAAAGCAGGCGAGATGGGAGGCTGCTGGAGGAAGGAAGCAGCGTGTGCATTGTCAGCACATGGGGGTGCGGAGTGGGGGGGGGGTCACATGCCCTGCCTGAAGGCCGTCCATCTGTCAGAGGTGAAAGGGAAACCCCGGGCAGCTCCACAGTGACCCCTCCGACCTCCCTGACTCTGCTTTCATCTTCACCGCTCCAGCGTGGTGATAATGAAGTAGCATTTCCTCTCCACTTCAAACAGAGCCGTCCATTCAGCGTCGGCTCATCTTCCCTTGTCATTGTTGTGTCTGAATTACAGTGAACCCTGAATCCATTTTTTCTTTACTATTAAACGTTTAACAGCTGCAGGTTTACTGTTTGGTGTTCAATTTCAGCTTGATATTTCATAAACCTACCAGATTATTAATGTATGTTGGTTAAGGAGATCAAGTGATTTGTTTGTGGAAAAACTAACAGAGCATATCAAATCACTTAAGTTATGCTTTCATGAGCTTGGTATTAACTGCTTTATTTATGCTTCATCATCGCTGGCTCATTGACACTCAACTTGCTCAAATGCTAAACTCTAGCCCTCCTGAGAACTTGCCAGCCAGTGTCAGTGACATTAGCTGTTGACGGTCTGTGTGTCCACCTTGTACCTTCTTGCAAAAACACAGATTATGTAACATCTGGACATTTCAACCAGGGCTGTCGAAGATGATGGTTTTGCATTATCGCATTAATAATGTTTTAACGCAAATTCATTGTAATGGCATTAAGTTTTTAACGTGTGATTAATGCATGTGTGTTGTGTTTGACCCTTGTCCCGGCCCATAGTTTGGAATAAGTAGGTGACACAGCTGTAACGTTTGAACAGAAATGGACCCTACAGAGGAGACTGGTAAGAATGGTATTTTCAGCTTCATAGTTTTGCCAGGTCGTTCAGTCGACAAGACCAAAGTTATTTGTATTTACCATCGATGTGAACTGAGTTACCACTTGAGTAAGATAAGATAAGATTTCCTTTATAGTCCCACAATGGGGAAATTCACATTGTTACAGTGGATAGTGAAAAACAGAGGTAGGCATCAATAAGAAGAAAAACACACAACAACAGATAACAACAACAATAGCAGAAGTTGCACATGGGCTAATAATGTGTGTGTGTGTGTGTGTGTGTGTGTGTGTGTGTGTGTGTGTGTGTGTGTGTGGTCTACTGGGGGCAGTGCTGGTTTTTAACAGTCTGATAGCAGCAGGAAGGAAGGACCTACGATATCTCTGCTTCACACATTTGAGGTGAAGGAGTCTGTCGCAGAAGGAGCTGCTCAGTGCACTGATGGTGTCCTGCATGTGGAGGGGGAGGTCACTGTCCATCAGTGGTGATAGCTTTGTTATCGTCACCCTCTCCCACCACCTCTACTAGGTCGAGGGGGAAACCCGGGATAGAGCTGGCCTTCTTGATCAGTTTATCGAGTCTCAAGATGCTGCTGTTCTAGCAGACCACTCCAAAGAAGATGGCTGATGCCACAACAGTGTCAAAGAAGGTCCTCAGGAGTGCTCCATGTTCTCCAAAAGACCTGATTTGTCTCAGCAGATAGAGTCTGCTTTCTTGTTATGTGCATGTGTGTTATGAGTCAAGTCCAGTTTATTGTCCAGGTACTTATAAGAGTCCACTCTCTCTATGGTCACTCCCTGGATGTTCACCAGCTCCTTGGTTTTCCCTGCGCTGGTCTAGAGGCGGTTCCACTGACACCAATCCACAAAGTCCTTGATCAGTTCTCTGTATTCCCTGTCATCGTCATCAGTGATGAGGCCGACGAAGGCAGAGTCATCAGAGAACTTCTGCAGGTGACAGTGTGCAGAACTGTGCCTGAAGTAGGATGCAGCCAATCATGTTCCCTGTGCTGCAGACCACCACGTCTTAGTCCCTTAGTCCTCACATTCTGTGGGCGGTTGGTGAGGTCATCCATAATCCAGGATGTGAGGTCGTGATCCGTGCCTGAGAGCTCCAGCTTATGTTGCTGAAAGTGCTGAAGAAGTCGAAGAATGTGATCCTCACAGTGCTTCCAGGCTTTCCGAGATGGGAAAGAGCTCTGTGAAGGAGGAAGATGACGGCGTCATCCAGAGGGCGGGGTTGGACAAGTGTCCAGTGTCTTCATCAGGTGCGATGTCAGCGCCACTGACCTGTAGCTGTTGAGGTCCTTTGGGTGCCGAGTCTTTGGCACTCTCCCCAGCTTCAGGCTCAGGTTGGAGACATGCTCCAGAAGCCCACAGAGTTGGTCTGCACAGTGCGTTGAATTCTGCAGGCCAATCATACCACAGACACAGAAAGGCCTCGGCCCTCTCGTTGGAGGTAGACCACACCAGAGTTTGTTTTCTCCTGTGTGAGGTCTGACAGGCTTGAGTTTGTAATGTTATGCTTTCATCATAATTTTGGGCATGCAGTATTTGTATTTTTAATTGTTTTAATAATGATCGACATTAATTAACATAAAGCAAGCATGTGTTCACTCTCATGTTAATAACAGTGTTGAAAATATGAAAAAATATTCCTTTAAAGTACATTTAAAACAAATAAAAAATATGTGATACACTTGTGATTAATCACAAGTTAACTCATGGCAATCATGTGATTTAGTTCCAGCCTAGTCACGAGCATGAACTGATGAAGCCTCTTGGATGAGAGGTGAAACGTCTTCAAAGACAAATAACCAAGTCCAGTTGTGTTCGATTGAAATTCCTGAAGTGACAGTGACTTCGTTTCTAGAAAGAGATGGTGCGTGAGAGATGTCAACACCCCCCAGCAAAATTCAGCATGGCATAACATGGTTAGGTGCCACCAGAGGTTAGGGAGAAAAGACGTATTTTTGTAATTTTGGTGGACTGACTCTTCAACCGAAATAACAAAATGAGAGGACTGTGCAGCCTCGGTGGAGAGATTCAGTCTGTGAACAATTTGTACTCCATGAAGTGTTTCTATCAAATGTCCTAATCTGTTGGACCAACTTGACCAACGTATAGTCTGGTTACAATTAGAGTTTTTTAGCTGCTAAAAGTTATTTTTTTGTTTGTTTTTGTTTTTTATGGGTGTTGCAGGATTACAGTAACTCAGTGACTTCCTGTGTTTGTGTAAATATGATGTTGTGTTGTTGATGTTTTTCTATAAGTTTAGACTTTGGTCTGTGCTAGAGTTCCAACTTTGGTCTCCTGCGGCAGCATTGTATTGAAAGTTGTCAACCCGTCCAGCTATATCAAGTGTGAGCACTGTTGCACTCTGTCGTGATGCAACATTCACATAATGTGTGTGTTACTGTGAATGAGGAGAAAGGGTCTCCACTGAGGCCACGAGGCCACTTCTTCAAAGGCTTTACTGCAGTCCATGAGACAAAGGCTCCTTATACATGTTGGTAGCATTTCCCTTGCTGTGGGGACACACACATGCACACACACTGGCTGAGATCCTGTTTCTGAATGGATAGGCACTGTGCTTGTGCCACAAGAGTGAAAGTTTTGTATTTTTACAACTTTTCTTCGTGAAGTAAGAAACAATACGTCCGTGCTTTGGTCTTTGTAATAATTTAAAAAACCCACATGCATACAAATGTACACACATTGCCATTCACAGCTGGTTTAATCTCCTCTAATATCCAGGATCATTGGTCTAAATGTCTTAAATTATGCTCTCTCATTTAAAGCATTGCTACACTGATTATTTATTCTTTAACTTAGATTTTTTTTTTTTTTTGCAATGAAGTTTCTATTTTATCTGCTGAACAGAGTGATTAATCTTGGGGGTAAGATTATTTTTTTCTTGCTGCTTCTCGGCCGGCACTTGCATCATCAAGAGGTTGGATCTGAGGGCGTGAAAATAACTATCCTGAGAAATATACTGACAAGTGCGAGTATTGGCAAGTCGAGAGAGCGCCGCAAGACCACCTGATTTGAGTCCAAGAACTAGCGCAGTCCCTGAGTCAACACGCAGACCGACAAAAACCGTCTCCTCTCCTAGATCAAGCTTCCACTAATATTTAACCAGGGCCTATCTGAAAAATGAGACTCAGTCGTGTCATTCCCTCCAGATGCACTCAGATCTGCCAAATGGAAGTGACAAGAACAGGAAATCACCAGTTACCACTAGTCTGTGTTTTAAGGCGGTGAGAAGACACTGCTTGGTGTACCTGGCACAAGTTTTTACAAGAAAATTATTAAGCTATTAAATCAATATTGGTATCAATATTACATTTTATATTTTATTACCATAATATTACTTTTTTTTTATTAGTGGAGTTTCACCTTGTAAATATCTTGTGCCTTCAAACCATATCTCAGGCCCTGTACAGTGTACTACCTACCTTCCTCAAGTGTACCATTCTTCATGAATAGAAAGCAACTTCTTTTGTGTGTTTTTTCCCCTGTAATTGTCTACAACTATTGTTGTCCTCGGGATAAGGGTGGGGGGTAGGGAGTTTGGGTTGGGAGAGCACCACCTGTAAGTTGAGGCCAATGATTGGTGACACTTTGTATAAATAAGTTGAAGAGTGTCTACACTGTTGTGTTGCAACTATGCTGATGTCCCCCTGCAGATACATTAAAATAAAATAAATTGATCACAAAGAAATATATAAAACAACTTCTCT
This sequence comes from Haemulon aurolineatum, assembly GCA_038406115.1. Taxonomy (NCBI): domain Eukaryota; kingdom Metazoa; phylum Chordata; class Actinopteri; order Lutjaniformes; family Haemulidae; genus Haemulon; species Haemulon aurolineatum. The sequence goes on from JBCAUF010000036.1 coordinate 1,319,350, forward strand.
TCCATCTTAGAGAGTTCAGGTTTTGTCATATGAACAACACATTTACATATTCACAACAACAGATACAGAAATGTATCTGGTGTGACAGAATGAGCTTCTTGTATTGAGACGTTCGTCCAAGGACAGTCAGTGACACCTATCGTTTGTTCCAAAGGACCTGTTTAATGTTCACCTGATGAGCACGCCTAGCAGCTGTAAACATGTCAAGTTGTTTGTTTGGAGCAAAAAGCAGTAATGGAGTGACATTGTTATAAACCCTCTGAATCCAAATAGGGCAAAAGTAAAGGTGGAGGGTTTGGATTGGCTAACCTTGAAGTCGCACCAATATTGTGCTAGCACTAGGGCTGGGTATTGTGGTCACTTTCCTAAATCGATTCGATTTCGATTCACAAGGTTGTGAATTGATTAATCACGATTCAATTCGATTCGATTCGATTCGATTCACTGCTCTTAAATAATGAAAATGGCTCAACAGCTGTTACAAAATCCAAATTTCCTTTATTTTTTCACCATAAACAACAGGTTTCAAGTGCAAACTTAAAAAATGGACAGTTTAAACTTTAACTGTAACTGAAAGGGTTAGCCGTCCCTTCCCTCCTGCTGCTTCGTCGCGCACAAGGCTACTGGGGTTCTTGGGTAAAAATCGATCTCCTACCCTATGAATTGATATTGCAAAATTTAAATGAAATCGATCTTAAATCGATTTAATCGATTTTTTTACCCAGCCCTAGCTAGCACAAGGAAAGCTAATATGAGCCTTCATGGAAAGAGATGACACTACCATTTATGTTTTCAGTTAATGTGGATTACTTGTTGGCTCTGTTGAGAGGGTTATATTATGGCTTGTGTACAGCCTTCATGATGACAGACTAGCAATGTTAGGGTAATGGCTTAATGGTGCCAGGCTAGTGCTGTTGGTCTGTGGTGTCATGTGGCTTGTTTACTGCATAGCTTTCATGATGCTAGGCTAACCCCGCCTGTCTGTGGTGTGTGTGCCAGAGCTTGTCAGCCAGTGTCGAGTCCAGTTTTGACAGCTTTTGCTGCCATTGAAGAAAAGCATGGAAAGCGGCTCCACAGCAAAACGGGCAGGGGACCTAAAATGGCCAAGAATGACTGGTGTCCAGAATGTCATTTTAACAGATGTCATGCCCACAAGAGCTTCCTGCCAAAAGAGTGTGAGCATGTGTGACCGATAAATGGAATGAAGAAGTGCTAGCTGCGCTCAAAGTAGACAGGGTGCTCAAAGGTTAGATTTGTGCAAATTTTCATCTTTCACTTTTAAAATAGGGTGACACTGAAACATATGCGCCAGCTTTGAGCACTCTGTCTACCACTTGGTACGCTCGGAAACTGTTTTTGCATCTGTGAAGCTGCACTTTTGGTGTGCAATGCTGCTCCACTGTCTGCTAACAAACAAAGTACCGTAGTATTCCACCAGTAAATTGAAGTACACGCTTAATGGTCCCATTAAAAACAGTGAAAACCAGACATTTTCATGAATTTTCTGGACGGCACAGACAGGATGTGAAAAGTGGACATGGCCAGGCAAAAGAGGACGTTTGGTCACCCTATTTCAAAAGAAAAAAGGCTTTAAGAGTGGGACAAACAACTACTGATTCCCTGTGAAATAATAACATGCAATGCAATATGGATGACTAATTCAATAGTTTGTGAAGCTTGTCGGTCATTTGGACTCCATTTCAAAGATGTTAATCATGATACTGTATATCTGCCTTCTTTGTTGAATTCAAAGTGGCTTTTTTCTATTCTTATCCAGTCCAAGTCAATAATTCCATTTTTTTCCCAAACTGTGTGAATGGGAGTGATACAACAGAGAGTTGTGCAGTTCTCCTCATGTGACCCAAACACCGCTGTGATAAAAGACAGAAAAGATATCTAGAAATACTAGAATCTGCCTGCCGTACAACACCGAGGGAAGAAAGCAGCTGTCTGATCTTGTCAACAGTGCTGCCACTGCACAAAGATAGTCCAAACTCTGTTTTGCTGCTCTCTGTTCATGTCATTCACAAGTTGTCAGTCTGCAAATCAATGAAAGGATGCTGTCAAGATGAACATCAAGAAACCGCACTCGTGATTGACATACGCCTTTCCTTTCTTTGGAGTGTACAAACCTTTTACTGACAGCAATCATAAGCAGGACTTTGTAACATGTGGCAAACCGCAGATTTTAATCTCCACGGTCAGTGCACTCTGGCCTGGAATGGTCGAATGAGGAACGCTTCTGAATGAGAGGCTTTAAAGGCAGAGTAATGCTTTCATATGAGCAGCGGCAAAAAGACAAAGTGAGCCTTCATTTGAGATTGTTACTGCGGGATGAGGAGTGACAGCGAGCGAGGCGAAGGCTGGTGAAGAGATGTCAGCGACTGGAGAAGTTCAGCAGAGTTCAACATCATGCAAATGCAGCGACACGGTGGAGCGATCGGCTGAAGGCGAGACGTGTTCACTTAATATCCCCCCGCTGTAAAACTTATGGTGATTTTAGCTTCTGTCTGATGCAAAATTGAAGGATTCAAGAAAAATGAATTGTTATGGTGTCCCCGTCTGCTACCTGGAACATCAGCATGTGTAATAGAAAGGAAATGTCATTTCCATAGCATATTTCATCCAAATGTGTATATAAAGCACACTCAGGCCAACAGAGCGATAGTCCACCTCAATACTTTGACCTCCTGCAATGCAAACCTTTAAACAGGTCAGAAACATATAACGCCACATTTAGAAAAGACTCAGTAAATTCCTAAAACAGCTGGGCAACAGTTTATAGAAAAAAACTACTCAGATTGGCAAAATAATGTAATATTTGGGGATTATTTTTAGTAACCGATTAACTCCCATTTGATGCTCTGGCGAGTAATTGGGGCAGTATCAGATGCTGTGTGTGGGAGTGAGTCAAAATAAACTACTGTGTGTGTGTGTGTGTGTGTGTGTGTGTGTGTGTCCATGGCAATGAAAGATGATGTCACACAGTACTGGAGCGGCTCATTAGCATGTTTTAGCCATATACTTGCACAATACTTTCAAGTACTGTCAAGAGACCTCTGTTTTGATGCTTCCACTGGCGTGTATGGTTTGTAGACTTTGGGCAACAGCTTGAGCTCAGTTTAATGTGGAAACATGTAATTGTTATTCGAAAATTATTCGAAATTATACAACAGTTAGATCCGACCGGTCCCGATCGAATGTTGGGTCAACTTGTGTTGTGTTTATTGTGCTCTAGAACTGTGTTTTTTAGAACTGTTTACCAGCAAAACAGTGTTAAAACATGATCAGTTAGTTTACACAACTTGGTTAGGGATTCATATTTCATCTATCAATTAATCATGCATAAAGTAGTCCCATACACTGGGAGAAAAGGAAGATGGTGAGAAGAATTTGGGATGAGTAGACACTACATGGCTGAAACCCTTAAAATTATGATTTATTAATATAACAGTTGAGTAAGCAGTGACACTGACTGTTGGCTGTTTAGGATAAATAAACAAGAAAGGTAAGCACAATAAATGATTGCCTATGCAATATTTTTTGAATGATATGGTAAGCCTTTACCAATTTGTGGCATAGTATGAGTTGCATACTGGCAAAAAAAAAAAAATCACGTTTGTGTCCCCCCCAATCCTAACATCGGATCTGCACCATTGCATATTAGTGTACATTTTTATTCAATTATTAAAATTGATTATGCATTGATAAATGGAAAATTGATTTTTCAGTTTTTCATTCTTGCTCTACCCACATTACTTCCTGGCTGCAGTTTAAATGCATTTCCGACTGCTGTTAATCACATGGAAATGGAACGACTTAAAGTAGAACAATCAAGCAATACATTTATGCTATGAAGCCACTGAATCACTGAAAACATGTTGATTCAGGTTTTGTCTCATTGCTATTCACAAAACAATTTTAATAATATGAACTTTTGACTTAATATACACTGCATTTTGTCACTGAACAACAATGAAGCATTGCTCATAGCACAGTATATGTGGCTTCCATGGACACAAATGCATTAGTGGTTACACACTGTTGAAGTATTCCCACTAAACCCACATCAGCAAAATCAAACCCACAGCACTGATATGGTTCCGCCTAGAAGTCCTAATGTCAACACAATGTTTCATTAACTCTTCAAAGAAATCACTGTAACGCCAACGGTGCCAATTTTAGCATTCAAATGACTGTATCACAGAGACGTCTGATGGAAGTGTTGTTATGTACCTTCTCTCCCTTACCGCGTGTGCTGCCAACAGTGATAATATGTGGGGGGCGGGGGGGCACAAAGAGGGCTGATGGTGCCAGCTGTGCAGGCCAAGCTCACAATGAGAGAGTATGGAACAGGAGGTCAGAAAACTAAAGAACTGTTGGAATGATGATTGATGTGCTTTGCCAATAGGCAGTCTCACCACTAACTGTTTGTCATGTTGGCTGTACTGCCTGACAGAAAAACCACTTAATGACACCGGTTTGGCAGCTCAAGCCTTTCTGATCTAAAGCAACGTGGACAGGACAACAAATCCTCATGGGAAGAAACAGCACTGAAGATGTGATTCTGTCACTGGTCGGGATGCACTGCTGTTCCCTGCTAAAAAAACAAATGGCTTATCTGACTGTTCATCAGTAGAAGTATTTGGTTGATCACCTCATTTGCCCTTACTCTGCAGCTCTGTCAAAAGTACCATCCAACTGCGTCAAACCTTCCACACACACTCATTTAATCTCATGTATTTCACTGCAGACTCCATTTCAGGAGTCGCATTCTCCCAGTGAAACCTGAACCTGGCGTCCACCTGCATCAAATCCAAGGCTTGACTGAACCTGCCCGCTTCTGCCAAATTTTGAGACACAAGCCCGACCAGAAACAAAATCCTTGCTTTCCAGAAGCCATTACTGACCACCAGCAAAGCAATCAATACACTCTTTGTCTCTGTGCAGTGGATATGACACACACAACATGCATGGACGCAGATGAGTGGCACAGTCGGAGCGATAACAGAGATATTTCAATTTTTAACACTGAAAATAACTAAAGCCCCGAGTCCAAAATCCAAAAGCTGTTGCTTTGTCTGGCTCTGTCATATTCAAACCCTCACTACCCCCTAATGCAGCATTGCTGGGCTACACATTTCCCAAGTTGTCCCTTGAGTCAACTAGGATTCACAGTGCAGTGCCTTTGATCATCATCTTAAATGCGAAAGCATTTGATTTGCACACGGTCGTGAAACAGAAAGTGAGACGACAGAGCGGCTCCTCTGCACAGCTCCTGATGGCTATTGTGGTGATTATATTGGAGGCAGTGCAGTAAGTGGTGCCAACATCTGGTTCAAGAGTAATTTAGCTGACTTTGCTACCATTCGGTGCTACAACTGAGAGCGCTGGAGCGCAGTTTGGTTTTCACTTTGGTTATGTTCAAATTAGCTGTCTTTTACCCAATGTATTAGCATGTTTGGTCTTGTGCAACATATTCAAAATGTTCCTTTTCAGAGTTACAAGTTGTGGAATGGGGAATATAATTAGAAGTCGACCGATAGTGGATTTTAAAGGCCGATATAATAACGATAGTCTGGAGCAGGAAAAAGCCAATAGCCGATTAATCGGCCAATACCAATAATTCAACACTGTTGGAAATTAACAATCTCTGACTTTATTAGCAGCAACTGTTTTACTGAACAGCTAATACATATCCAAATGTATAAAATCTCAAAGTGAACATCAGACTCAAAGTAATAAATACCAAAATGAATATATAAATCTTGAACTGGATATAAAAGTAATAAATACTGAAATAAATAAACCTGGATGACTGAACATCAGTCTCAATGTAGTAAACACCTAAATGAATATATAAATCTGGAACTGAACATCAAAGTTACTCAAAGCGATTAATCAATAAATCTGGCTCAGAGCATCAAACTAACAGTAGGCTAAAAGAAAAAGTCAGTTGGAGTAGGAGCTTATTTTTTGCCCTCAAAGACTCAATTGAGAAGCCTGAAAAAAACAAAAAACAAAAACACAGCCATCGGCCACTATCGGGGCCAATTTCCGTTAATTCCGATAGTTTGTAAAATGTCCTATCGGGGACGATTAGAACCGATTAATCGGTCGACCTCTAAATATAATCATACGAATTGCTGCTAAAACTGATGTATCACCACAGACTGACCACTGCAGTGAGAAACTGAGTCTGAAACGTGAACTCTGTAAAAGAAAAAAGCTGCTGTAAAATCTCCAGCACTGTTAGCAGACAAACATCAGGGGAGTGAGACTAAGGCGAGGTCCCAACAGTAAAGGAGGGAGAAACACAAATCAAGAGATGGATCAGAAACTGAGCTCACGGCTCAGGGTCACACAAGGTGAGACGGCAGCAGAGCATCAGCCTGTTGCTTTACCTTTCCATTCATTGCAGGGGTGGAGCTACCTGGGCTGGCGTCTAATCAAAAAAAATATAGAAATAAAAAGCTGCGGCTGGTCGGAAAGAGCAAACCTCAAATGCCCGAGTGCGAGTGAATGCGGCGCGAGATGACGCTCCCCGTGGACTCGCACAGCCGGGGCGAGAAGCTGTGAGGATGAGAGGGGAGGTGTGGGACCGACAGAAGGTCAACAACAGATTTTATCCCCGTGAAGAACGCAACGGCGAACACACAGCCTTGACACGGTGCGGTGCCAGGAGTCACGAGAGGACACGAGGATGAGCCGCCCGGCCCTGCCTCTCTGTGCAGCCTGTCCCGGGCTGCCAGAACACACACAACAACTGCTGATTAGGCCCTCCAGAATTTGCAATCGCTGATTTCATTGCAAAATCAGCCAAATACAGCTGATTATGCGGAGGTCAATATTTTTCAAAAAGGCCACATATTCACCGCAATAATCGCATTTTCTGCGCAAAATATATGGATCTCGCTTGATTTCACAATCTGCACTTTTCTGCATAAAGTTGGGAAGAGAAAAAAAAGTCTAAATGAACCAAATGAACTGGTGATGTAATTCATTGCGACATGCGACGTCATTGACTCGCGCCTACACACACAAGGAAAACAACACCGTAGCGTGAGCATGTGGATTGGAACCATACGGTCTATGGAACACGCACGAGAGACAAAATGAAGAAAGCTAATCCATCTCACCTACCGACGTGCATTAAGACCAGGCAAAACTATTCTGCACCCCGTGCAACTGTGTGTTGGAGCATAAAAGAAAATCGTCGGTGTCGTGCCACTTTGCCAGCGCAAAACATTTTGAAAATGCTTTCTGCAGCTGCGGAAAGGAAAGCCAAAGCCAGACAGCTGACGTTCACCAAGGCATCGACCTCCAAAACCCTCGCGAGGGCTACCAGAAATGAGGTGAGTAGCGTACAAGCTTGAAGTTGGCCAAATAAAGAACAAATGAAACAGAACGAGACTGAGAAGTGTTGAGAAGTGTGTGCATGTGTGTGAAATAACCTAATGATTCAAATAAATACCTTTAGAATACATGTCATAAATACATACTTAATTGTGTTTAACTGAATGGGACAAAGTGATTTAATATGTAGGAGAGAGGAGGGGGGTAAATAAGACAGCCTACATTAATGGTAAAAACCTTTTTTGTTGTTGTTTGTAGATTTGTGAGACCTGGGTCTCTACCTGCACTGCTGGCAACATTCCACTCTCAAAGAGCGACCATCCTGCAATGAGGAGATGGATGTTGAGGGAGAGGGGATGGAGGATGATGAAGAATTGGACAGTGCCACAGACTATGCAGTTAGTCGTTCTGAAACAGCTCTTGTTTAATGCAGGAATTAATACAAGAGTTTTAGTTCTAAGATTGGTCTCAAGTTTTTTGGGGGGTAACCTGTTTACATTTATCATTCACTGTGAACTCTTGTTGATGCACAGTAGTTAATACAACTTTAAAGTTGTATGATTGGACTGTATTTAGTGTGTGTTCTAAACAAAACTTCCAGTTGTAAGATCGTTGCACTGTTTTTGTGCACATAGCTTCACTTTACTACAATCTTACAGATGTGCACTTTTTGTTTTTTTTGCATAGCAATACAGTACAGTTACTTATGTTGATTGAACCATTCAATGGTCAGAGATTGCACTTTGTATTTGTGTATTTGAAAATATAGTAGTTCTACTTCACTTCTACAAAGCAGGAAGCATTTACTTTATCTTTTACAATTCTGTGACTCAGAAATGTTTAAGGCATGTTTTGTTTGTTTTTTTACGACTGATTGTGAAACTGATTGTTTATTAATTTTTAGTTTTATTTTTTGTTTTTCTAAAGGGTCTAGCTGATGGCTTTTTCCTGGTTGCACGTGTGCAGGTGGCGGGGCTGTTGCACTGAATGGCATTATGTTGAGTAATAGTAGCCCATGTTTGATCGTGTGGGGGGCAGATCAAACCTAAAAACCTAAACTGAAATATTCACCAGAGGTCACGAGTATCTCTGGATTGCCTGCAGGTACCAACATCTCTGAGGCTGCTCATTCTGCGGGCGAACATGTCCAGACTTCAGATCAGTCGTACGAGTGCATCGTACCAAAGCACCCAGTTTCAAAAATTGCTCGCTCCGAGCTCCAAGCAAAAAGCTACAATTAGCCACAGCTACAATATATCTGCCAACCCTTAAAGTCTACATGCCACCCTCTCGCCACCCCATAAATATTTCTCTCCATCTGCCCCTGGGCCTCCTGCTTAATTCTTCTGACTTTGAATGTTTGACTGCAGCTCCATTTCTGACTAAAGCTGCCAGTGTTACGTCATAAGTGGGCTCGTTATATTTTTCGTCCATTTGCATTAATAATTGAATCAAAGCTGTTTTACCAAAGCTGCGGTGATGCAGAACTTTGTGCCCCGATGGTCATTTGCAACAGGCTGTGGAAGTGTATACAATCTGCCATGTTTTATTGTGTTACTGACAATCCAAACGCATCAGACTGTCATTGTAAAATGTTTTGTGGCAGCTTCACTGTGGCTATTGTGTCAAGTCAATATCTTCTTTATTTTCTTTAATTGTTACTGATTGGACAATCAATTGTGCACCCTAATGCACTCTCAGGGAAAAGAAATAGAAACCCAACCAATGTATGCTCTCTGATGATAACATCTAACAATGTCAGTTGTATTCAGTAAAATCACAAATGACTCATATATGGTAACAAGCGTGATGCACACAGTGGTATTATTATTCTCCAGCAACAAAGAAGAACACAACGGACAGAGAGAGAAAGAGGAAGGAGTTTTGGGGAGCCACCCTGAACTCTGACAAAATGAAAGTGTTAATATAAATGTTTGAAAGTGCACCATTGTTCTCTCAAACTCTTTGTGTCTCAATGTGAATTATATTTGGAGAGCAATTTCTCCCACACAGAAATGCACTCTCTCTCTCACACACACACACACTTTAGTCTGTGGGCCAATCCATTTCAGCAGCAAAAAATAAAAAATTGTTCCCATGGAAAGGGAAAAAAAAAAAAAAAAAAGAATGTCTTGTTGAAGCGGAGGCTCATGAAAGGCTGCTGTATGTTTTGTTTTCCACCAGAGTGCTCTCAACCAGAGGGCTCAGAGTGTGCTCGAGTGCTGGGACATGGACACAAAGGGAAGGAGAGACGGGATGAAAGGAGAGAGAAAGGTGGGAAGAAAAAAAAAGAAAGAGGAGGGAAAGATTTGAGTGGAAGGAGCAGGTTGATAAATGGTTTCCTCTGGACTTGGACTGGCAGCACTTGAATGCACATACAGTGGGTTATTGCCTACATAGCCTTAAAGCACAGAATTCTGCTATTTATTCTGAAACTGCCTTTGTGTTCGGCTTGATGTTTGCTTCCTGCTATCTACCAGAGAGAACAAAAAATATTCAAGTGGGGCTTGTTCCGCTGCTCCCACTTCCTTTTCGCGTGTATCAGCAAATGACTTGAGCGGGAAAATGCAATTTTGATCGTTCCACAATCTCACATCAGTGACCGCAAATACCTGACGAGCACTTATTTAAGTTGACGGTGAGTTGGAGGACTCTTTTTCAGCAGCCTCTGCACTCTTTCACGCCTTTTGTTCAGTTCCCTGTTTTTGGTCTGTTCTTGTCACTCTCTTTAAACCAGGCGACTTCACACACTGGCTGCTGAAAGAAAGAGAGGTAGAGTATTTAAATATAGAGCTCTCCTCAGTGTCGAGAATGCTGTAGGATAAAAGTGACACCGAAACAGGCAAAGTATCTTTAGGGACGTAAGTGTCTGCTCCTGTGGTTAGGAGGTATTTTTACCCCCAGTGATGCAAGTATTGTGCTATGCAGATGACACTCACCTCTATACAGTAGGAGCCATTCAAAAGTTCCCCTTCAGGCTGAAAGCCAGCCGACTGCCAGCCAACTCCCAGCGGCTGGAGT
>JBCAUF010000036.1:1469655-1483190 GCA_038406115.1 Haemulon aurolineatum
CTCTGGATCAAAATGGTTCTTACTGGAACCATTAGTGTTAGTGTTAGGGTTAAAAAGGGTTTTTCAGAAGCAAATGGATCCAGGTAGAACCTCAGTCCCTGTAGAAGAACCCTTATTTCTATGAGTGTCCTTCGGAAAATTATATCTCCTTTGAAAACCATGTTTACAACCAATAAAACACTGCATTTTATCTGCAATAACGTAATGTAATTAACGTATGAGCCTGGACCTGTAACTATAATTGCATGACTATTTTAGATATCATAACACGTTACCCCGTTACCTAAAAAAAATAATCAGATGACAGTCATGGATTACTAAAAAACATGCCCAACACTGCTAATCAATCCAAATGATCAACAGTAGGTAAATAGTGTTTCTGTCAGTGATGAGCCTCGAGTGTCACTCACCTCTTCAGAGCTTGTTTTGGTTTCTAGGCCCACAGCTCGGCCTTCAGTGCTCTCATCAATCAGCAGCAACAGGCAGCTGCTCCTCACAACATACAACAAGTCCTGATATGCTGATGCAGGGGGCAGAGCACAGAGTTGGCAGTTAGCAGGTGAAAATAATCTAGAATTTTGTATCTAAAGGCTGATATTAACCGGAGCTGAACACATTTATCAGGGATATCTGGGATTTTTGAAACTGATACTTATGCCGATTTTCAAGAGGAAAAATTCAGATGACTAATATGGCAGCCAAAATAGTGACTTTTTGAGCGGGAATGAAAATATGTGTTTTGGTTTTGGATTTGGATTTGGCACGAATTTTGCACCGACATTGCCGTGCGAAGGTTCTCAAAAAACTATTTAGTATTAAAATACATCGTCAACCAAAGAAAATAAAGAAGTGGTTACATTCCTCGACACTGACTGAATTTCTTCACCTGACTGACATGTTGATTCAAAGTGATCAGTGGCACAAAAGTAACGAAACGCTTCAGTTTGTCACTTCAGTTGCATCAATACAGATCAGCTTATGGCAGATATAGGGCTGGGCAATTGATCAAGTTTTATTTTCAATTGCAATTTTGGCCTCCAACAATTATGGAAACAAGATAATTGAGATAAAACAATTATTTTAGGGATCCTGGAGAAGGTGTTTTCGAGATTTAGAGAAGGTTTGACAGATTCTGAAGGAAGGAAGGTTGCAGTAATGCTCTCATTTTATCTGGTCTTATGAATCCAGCACACCCCTTCCCTTTCACTTAAGTTCACTGAATACATGGTGTTTCCAAAGTCAATAAATAATCATATTACATAATCCTGATTTCAATATTGACAAAAATAATTGTCCGGCTACTATCAACTTACTGATAAATTGGTCGTGCTGTAGTTGTAATGTTGAGTAATGTTGCCCATAAAGAGTATTACTGCTCCAAAGCCCCTATAACTATGTGTAGAAATTGACAATTTTCAACTTTGGCCCCAATGGTCTTATTAAAAAAGCTATAAGTTATAGAATAAAAAGTCTACACACAGGTCCTTAACTTGAGCTCATAATGGCTGCGCACAGTACACTGAACACATCGTGCAGCAGAGCTGTAGAACATATATTTTCGGCATTTTTGGAATGGGAGTTGTGTAGTTCCTGTGGAGCGCTGAAAGCAGCACCTCAGACTGTCACAATAATGGAATATCTAAAATAGGTACAGTGTGATATTTCTGCTCCCTCACACTGTAAAGACTTGTGTTGATGATGATGATGATGATGATGGTGATGATGATGTGTTCGGGGCCCAGCGACTGCGCCGTGCGGTACACATCCAGGACAGAGAGGCAGAAAGGCTGACAGGAGGAAAATGGCAGGATCGGCACAAAGACAGAATGTGCAATGTGAAGTGAATACATCAGGCAGGTGGAGCGCTCTCTCACCTCACATGCAGAGCTGTCTGTACATATGTAATGACTCCTGTGGTGGATGTCAGCACCATCCTGTTCATATCTCGCGCTTAAGCTCTCTCTCGCTCTCCTAATCCTCTCATTCTTATACACAGTATCTTATACAGTATGTTGCATATACATATGGATACTTTCCCACCTTTTTCATAACATCCACACACACTGTCCTCTGTCTCAGTGCGGTCCGTAGCTATTTGTGCTCCTGCGGCTTCTGTCCACCCAGGGAAAGACAGGAACGCCCTGTCCTCTGTGTTTGCACTAAATTTTGCAAATGTTTTGCCCTTAAAAAGCAAAAAGTGGCCATGCATTTTTTATACATTTGTTTGGTGGTTATGTGAGGTAAGCCATTGTGGGACAGACACCATAACCGTAGTCACTAATGAGACACAAGTTTACACCGTAGCCTGGAATCCAGGGCACTGCTGGGAGTGACGCGAGGCAGTCGGCAGCCCAAGACAGCACCCTGCACGTCGTGGCACTCAGTACACTCTTAGAAATTAAAGGTCTAAGTAGAATCATATAAGGTTCTTTGGCTTGTCCTCATAGGAAAATCCTTTTTGGCTCCAAGGAGAACCTTTTATAAAGGTTTAAAGGGTACTCTGGATCAAAATGGTTCTTACTGGAACCATTAGTGTTAGTGTTAGGGGTAAAAAGGGTTTTTCAGAAGCAAATGGTTCCAGGTAGAACCTCAGTCCCTGTAGAATCCTTATTTCTAAGAGTGGAGTTTTGCGCTTTCTCCACTGCACGCACAGAGACTCTCCATTTTCTGTCGTTTTGTTCAACCTTTTTTTTCTTAATGAACTGACAGCTCCAAGCTGAGGACCTGGACCTGGAATGAGCATCTCTATTAAAGTATCAATACTCCCTTTGGAAGTATTGATTGCATGGTTGATACAGTGCAGGTGCAGCAATAAAATGGTGGGTACTGTAGTTGTGTCTGTTGCAGTCGTTCTTGATGAGGAAAATAGGAACTAGCCAGGAACTAGTCCCCAAAGCAAGAGGAGAGCAGGGGAAAGAATGACAAAGGACTTATGTTACATTTCACAAAGTTCCTGAAGTGGAAAAGGGCGTGGTGTAACATCTCTTTAGCTGAGGCCTGTCGATCATACAGGGGCGGCAACCTGACCAACCTGGTGGGACAGGAAGTTTACAAAACCCCCAAAACTACACACATGTGCTTTACAATCTCAAAGTCTGTTCCATAGCCGTCCTGCAGCTCGAATGAGACAAATGAGAAGGAACATAAAAAGTACTGTAGGCTTAACACTGCTTTAAAGATTTTTTTTGTATGCGCCATTCATAACTCATAATTGAGCTGCAAAATGGGACGTCTCGAGTAGCTTGTTTCAGTGCCAGCTCCTGCTTGGCAGATTATAAACGAGGCAGTTCTACTTTGCTGAATGTGAAGTTTCTGAGGCGATGTCATTATGTTTAATTAATTAATTGACGGCTGTTATGAATGAATGGCTGGAATCCATCAACATACACAAATTGGCACGATGAACACGCTGTACCTCATGCAATTACGTGAACAAAACAGGCGCGTGACACTGACTGCAAAATCAATCCTGTTTAAGGGGCCAAGAAAGGTTCCATCTACTCGTTCACAATGAGGGCCCTCAGTGAGGCCGTGCATTAAACATGCTGTTTGCACACACGTAAGTAAGGCATCTCATGTTCACTCACCTTGAGCAGAGAGAGTAGGGCTATGACGGGATTTTCCGTCTAACTGGCTCCTCTGTTTAATATCAAGAGGACTCTCTCACTTGCAGGCCTATTAGTGAAGTTAGCACACAGTGCAGCGCGATGATAGTTGGAGCTGTGCTGTTTGATCAGTAGCCAGATGCCGGGAGGTATTGTGCTACTCTGTATGAAGCCTGCTGTCTGACAGCACAAAACAAAGTAAGCTTTGAAACAAACAAGAGTTTGCCGTGATTGAGGTAAACACAGAGAGAAGCAAGACGGAGTCAGCAGACTTTTCCTCCCTGCTGGGGTGTTGCCTCCACTGCAGGGGGTCTGCTGGGTGGTTCAGATATGCCTCCGTGACAACAATATGGTTTAGAGACAAATTAGCAGTGATGGCGGTGTGTTTATGTGCTTAGCAGGGGCAACAATATGGTTAGGCAATTATTAATACCATGTTTTTACTCCTGATACCATGGAGTGCAGACATTGATGAAATATTGCTGAATATTTACCCATTCCTCATCCAAGTTGCCCAGCAAGCAGTACCCACAGATTTCCTTTGAAAAAAAGAGCCGTAAACAACAAATAACAAACAACTCCAGGCCTGAACTAACTTCATCGTCCTCCAATCCATGTCCAGGAGCAGAAACCCCAGGAGGATTCAGAGAGCACATAGCAGACATAACACAAGGAGATTTCTGCCTGTGTGTGTGGCGTTCATGAGCAGAGTCAGCCGCGGTCATCCAAGAGTGATAATTACTGTATATTGTACTCGTGCAGCTAATTACTGGGATCTGATAATACAGCAGCCAGAGAGAAGTCGGACGAGTCAGGAGCAGGAACAGCAAGACGATGGGACGGGTTGGAGACAAACCCCAAGGCTAGGAGGGTGCAGATCTCATTATAAATTATCGGGGGAAAGGCCGGGACTACTCATCCCTTGGAGGGTGTTGGGGGCGGCTGGGGAGCGAAACTGTGGTCTCTATTTTGATAGCCGTTTGTGCCTATTATGTCATACAAAGCAGGCCAGTTTCAGCCCCACTTTCTATATTACTTTATGCTGTCTCCAGGGTTCATTATTAGAAGGTAGTTCAGCTCAATGTGTGTGAATTATTAACTTTAACATACCCTCTGCTTCAAGTGGATCTGCTGTTACGCCAAACTCCACTCTAAAAGCAGGTGTTTTACAGCAGGGCCATATGTTTTCACAGCGGGAACCTCAGTTATGTAGTTATCACTAAGACTCTTTTGTGATTGGCTTTGATCTCCAGGCACAAGGCATGTCATTAAAGCAGTAACACGTAACTACCCTGTGACAGACGTGCACACATTGACTGGGCGGGTCCTACAGTTCACCATTCATCCTCTCTGCGGAGGGCCTGAAGCCACAGAGCTCTTTTTATACAGTCCTCACTCTAATAAATAAAGATACTGTACTTCCAGTAGCTGTTCAGAATCATTATCACATTTCCACAGATAGCGTGTGCAGAAGCTAGTGTTTCATGATCCAATTACAATATGCAAATAGTTTGTTGACTGAAATCACTGTCTGTTATATCATCCCTAAAGTCAGGTGTACATCCTACACTCTTAGAAATAAGGGTTCTTCTACAGGGACTGAGGTTCTACCTGGAATCATTTGCTTCTGAAAAACCCTTTTTAACCCTAACACTAACACTAATGGTTCCAGTAAGAACCATTTTGAGCCAGGACAAGCCAAAGAACCTTATATGGTTCTACTTAGAACTTTAATTTCTAAGAGTGTACAGCCCTCAGACAGACGGATCTTCATTTTTGGTATTTTTGGAAATATTTGAATACATTTAATGGATGTCTGATGCATGATTTATGGCTACCTATGGATATCTTTGTGCTGTCATTTCCACATGGACAAAGAAGAGCCCTCCTTGCTTCAATCATCAACTATGGTGATCATAGCAGTGCAGAGCATAAGATTTCAAAATCACACGAAAATGCTCACACAGACTCTCAGTGACTGCAACCTTGGATCTCTGACTGCTGGCATCACAGAGAGGCCCAGCGAAGGTTGGAAACAGCAACGAGCGGAGCACGTGTTTCTGTGGAGCCTAATAAATGTGGCACGGTGACAGCACAAAGGTGATTGTGAAGAACTGTAAGAGACAGCAGTATGGTGGAGAAACGGTGGTGGGGACAGTGATCTGGGACACATGAGGACTCCGGAGAGCACACTCTGCTGTGCAAGTGCGCCGCGGTGAAATGTCCGCAGGCTTCGTCAGCTCGTGTTAGGTGAAAGCATGGAGGTGTTGCAGCCCCGCAGACTGACAGATCAAATCAGACCGAACACTGCTGGAGAGAAAAGGCAGCAAGGATCAAAAGGAGAGAGAGGGAGGGAGGGAGAAAGAGGGCAGGGAGTGGGGGAGGAGAGGAAGGAAGGGAAGCGAAGGAAATGGAGGTTTTTCTAACGCGGAGAATATGCACAGGAAAGATCCCGTTAAAAGAAAACCGGAGAGAGAGGAGGACAGGTAGAACAAAAGAGCAACAGGAGGGAAACAGGAGTACAAGAAGTCAGCTATGGAGAGGAGAAGACGTGAGGGGCGGCAGGAGGAGAAAGTATACTGACAAGGAAAGAGTGAAAAGGTGCAGCACTGCGGGTCGACTCGAGGAGGAAAAGCAGAGACGCTCTCCATTCACAGCGAGAGTAAAACAGCAACATTTAGTAGTTTCCTCACTGTCGGACACTTGCTTGAAGCAGAATATTTGATAGAGAAATGATAAAATAAATACTGATGTTATTTGATGTTTCAGCTGCTGAATGATGAATGGAATAGGCTTGGCGTGATGTGCTGAATGAATTGTTCACTTTGTACAAGAGTAAGAGAGTGGTTATGTGAAGCGTGAATCGAGAGCATAACCATAATGCTGTGGCAGTATGGATGAAATATATATATCTTTTTTTTTCTCTGTTGATTGTTTCTTTTGTGAATTAAAAGACCATAGGGGCACATCTTTGTTTGGTTCAGCTGCCAGATTACTAATATCTGGCAAATCAAGGTAGGTGCTCCCAATTCATGGTCCACTTACACTATGCTAGCTTCCTCTGAGGCTTTTCATGGCTCAGTTATGATGGAAATGGATCTTATGACGTGACAGATTCAAAGCTTTTTGAAGGGTTAATTCAGACTGTCCAATATCACACAATGACACAAACCAACCAAGTGATCAAGGCAGCAGAACACCAGAAACTCTCTGTGGTAAAACTGCTGTTTTTGCTAGAGAAGTCTGGTTTGGACTGTGGCTCTGTAGAGAAAGGGCAGCTACGGGAAAGTGCTGAAAATATTCTATACAGTACTCTGATATTGACGTTTTTAAGTGGGCCTTTGTTAGGTGGCTAAAATACGAGTTGTTGCTGATGTCCTCCACAGCAGAGCGTAGCTTAGCTTCCTACACAGGTGCACATAATCCAAACTGTCCCCTTAAGGTGCTACATGTACTTGATTTTGCATGAGATCAGAGACATTATCGCCTTTGTACCTACTCTGCTCTTGAAAAGGAAAGTTTTCATGCCACACTCACCCTGCATTTGTGCTGCATTATCACTGCATCTGTTCAACAATCTGTTCATCAATTCCTTTGGCTCACAGGCTCGGGAACGAGGAACTTCTGATTCCTCCAAAACAATCCCTCTCGAAGGTGGAGAGGGAGAAAAGCTGTGACAGGAGAGGAGGGGCTGGAAAAATGCTCTTTGTGAAATAAAGAGGCTCAAAATATTTTGACTTTTCATCACAGATTTATTTTATCTATATGTTTGACTCACTTGCATGTGGCCTCAGTGACACAATTCTACCAGAACCAGGCAGATTAAGCGTGACCCATCCCTCCACACTGCTGATTTATAATGTTGTTGTGTGTGAGTGTGAGTGTGTGTGCGCGCACAAGCGTGGTTAAGTGGGGGGTTATCAGCAGTGAGCCAGGAAGACCCCAAGGAAAAAAATTGCTTTTTGCTGTCTTTGAAAAGTGGTGCGAGTGTGGAAGAGTCTAATTATCCCCCCAGTCTCATCAGAGTTGTGCAAAATTTTGTTTAGAGTGGTTTAGTTGTTCCCAGAATCATCCATCATCCACCAGACCAGCATATCCAGCCTAACCAGAGACTAAAGTTTTATTAAAATCATTACTCTCCACTAGAGGAATCATTTTGATTCAGTTTTGTGCAGCATTCCAGTATTCCAGTATTTGTTTTATGTAATTATAGAACTCAATTCACATGGGATTTTAATGCGTTAGACAAAGGCTTTGCAGCCACTGATGCCAAAATTAGCTGTCATTTCTGTCATTAATTTGTCAGCCGCCCTTCATTAAAAGAAGAACCATAGAAATGTTCCTGTCAGCCATCGGGGTTATCTCACTTTAGGCTTGGAGACTACAAATTTCAAACAGAAAACCTGCTACACCCGGGGAGAATTGGCCGTTTACCAGGCCGTTTACCCAGATTTTTTGCAGAAAAATATTAGTAGATTAGTAGTCGAGGTAAAGAGGGTGTTGAAACACCAATTTCTTGTTAAAAAGGTTACACAGTCCTGTTTCAAAGGAAGAAAAAAAAAAACGGTTTCCCCCATTAAAACTCCAAATTTAAGAATAAAAGAATAGCTTTCATCCCTCCCGTTGTGCTGACTCTAATCATCAGTCAGTTTATTTTTGCATCATTATTCATGTTTTGTTTTTGGGTTTTTTGCACATTTATTTAAGAGAATGGTTATTTTGTCCTCAGCTAGTGGCAGTTCATCAAAGAAATTTAATGATTTAAGGTCTGTTATTTGCGTATGTCAACTCAGAACAACCTGCACATATCGGTCATGCTAGTTGCCATGCGATTGTTCTTCTGTCACTTATCTTTCTTGCTCTGGCACTGCTGGATGGTGGAAGCTGCAATTGGCGGCATTGTTTTTTCAGCCACAGAAGTGGTGGTGAATTAAGCACAAAATGGAGCTATTCATGCCTATGAAAATGGTAGTCGGCTTTGTGGGATGTATGCCGAGAGGTATTGAAGTCGTTCTGGCAGTGTGTTTTGGCCCAACACCTCAGACTTTCTATTGGTTTCCCCTTTCAGTTGTTACCCATCTGTTGGGCACTTAATATCCAGTGTACCAACTGGAATCAATGTCAACCTAAAGGAGAGTGCTATGCCAGGGCACCACATCAAAAACAAGTAAAAATCAATGTCCAGAAGGGTGAAGAAGGGCAAAACCTTTAGAGAGTTTGGTCAGATCAAGTATTAAGTATGAGGAACTGGCAGTCCTCCTGAGCAGAGCTGAATTTAGCTAAATCTCAAAGGATTTCTGCATTGTAATAACATGAATAGTTTAAGCAGACCTTGGACTTAGCTTTTTTTTGGTTCAGAGGAACAGGACTTCTGTGGGAACAGAGATATTAAGTTGAAAGGAAAATCCTCTCATTGACAACCCAGCAAAACTCCAACAGGCCAAGTCTGCAGATTTATGAATTTTGAGTTTTCTTTTTTTCTTCTGAAGAAGGCGAAGAAGAGGCCGTGTGAGTCAGCACACTTGTTTCCCGTCAAGGATCAATGATATGGACAGGAAAAGGTTTTGAAGGCCAGAAAGCTCAGAAGCTGACCCGGTCATTGAGTTACTGGTGCTAACATACCATGAGGTACCTTTTCAACAGGACTACATAATGAATGAATTTACAGATCCAACACATCATTTTATCCACAAAAGTGCACTTTTGTTGTGTTTAATACCGATGTGAGAATGGATTCTGAAGAACGTTCCACATCAGCAGCAGCAATCTTGGTTGTTCACAAAAAATGCCTCACGGGCGCTCTCCCATACAGTCATCGTACGAAACCCTCCCTGTATGAAATAAACGGCTGCGCTTGGTGGGCTGGAAATCTGTCTGAACGGAAAGGGGAACAGATGCAAATGCCAGAGCAAATAAAACATGAGCTTGCAGATTAGCCTGGTCCCCACACAACCTACAACTACTGCTGGATGATCTACAGCTTCAGAATTTGCTAAGTCCCTGTACACCCACGGACCTGTAGAGCTGTTGTGTTTCACCTGCTGGATGTTGCAGAATTATGCCTCTTACTGAGGTTTTAGTGGAACAGACGAGTGTTCAATTTGTACCCCAACATGAGACATAAAATTGATTGTCATCTCATCCACAGAAAATCATTGTCATTTTAATCCTGGCATAGCTAGGCCTAACCCCAGATACCACAGACATTAGAGGTGATCAAATCATTGCTGCAGCTCTGTAACTGTCCAATAACTGTTACAGTCACTATTTTATATGCGTGTTGTTCTCTGTATATCTGCATGTTAGTTAGTAGAGCAATATTCCAGAGTCCTAGAAGTGAGGAGAGGTGCCTGGCCAAAGTAGTGTATTCATTTTAGGGCTCTTGTTTGGCAGTTGATGACAGATAATATATGCCACTTGGTGGTGTGTTTTTAAAATCTGGAGCATGGTTCCCAGAGGATGGAACTTACTGACTGAAGTAATCTCCTGACTGAAGAAAATGTTTACCTACCAATGAGATCACAGAGCTGCTTGGGGTTTTTTAAAATTTCATTGCAACTAATACCATCATTTGCGTGGAACCTTCAGAATTCTCTCATTTCTACAAATAATAATCATAATCACATCACTTGATTATTAGCCAACACAAGATGATTATCTTGCCCAAGCAAGCAGAGCTGCTGGTTAATAACAGCAGACAGAATTACATTGACTTTTTTCTTTTGTTTTGAAGCTCTGTTTTCATATTTTGCTGCATTTTCCCCAAGTTGCCGAGTAGGAAGGGCGCTTTGGTGTCCACTAAGGGAATAAAATGACTTCAAAGCACAGTCATGTCTAAGCAGGGTGGTGCAGCAAAAGAATAAATAAGAACAGGACCCTGAAACATACAGTTGAACCACAACAGGATTCAGAAACCAGTACGGTTTTCAGTACTTTAGTACGTATGTCATCAGATCAAATCCTTCATATAACAGGTAGAAAACACTGTATGAATCAGGTGTGGATCAGATCAGTGTGATAAAAATAAAAATATTAGACCTTCACATAAATCAATCCAAAGTCAGTGCTTGTAAGTAGCTCACACCTTCTACAGGTAGTGGGAAAAGTAACAGCTATAATGGCTTGCTCGCACACACACACACACACACACACACACACATATAATCAAAGGCTTCACCTTAACACCTGGCCTGAAGGAGTAAAGCAGGGATGAAGGGATGAAAGGTGAACAGCGAGCCACTTGAGGTCGAGAGATACAGACAAAGACGAGAGGCGAGAGAGAGCGAGCCGGGTTATTGCTGCAGGTATCAGAGTAAAAGCAGCAGATCTCACAGCAGATCCGATAGATGTTTACTCCTTGAGGCGCAACACAAACTCTGGCTTTCTGCAGCTTTCTCTTCATTTTCAGCCGGGGTTTCTGCCTTCAGAAGATTCTTGTTTTGTTTCTCGGTCTTGGGTTGACTCTTGGTCTCTCTTTTGTGTTTCTGTCTTTGCTCTTCTTTGCTTCTGTCTTATATAAACCTGTCACCATCACCATCCACCGGCCTGTCCGTCCTCGCCTCCCTACATCCATGTACCATCAATAAACGCACCAACAGTAAACACCATGCCTGTGTGGCGTTCTGTCCTGTGCTTGTACTCAAATAGAGGAGTAGTATTTCATGTGCTGCGGTGGCACAGGGAATGACCAGAAGCACTGTGCTTGCATTAGCTCAAGGCTTTGTGGAATCCACAATGAGCTGGGATATAACAGGACAGGTCAATGACGATATGGATTCTTTTACTTTCAAGCAAGTCCTCTGAACTAAAGGACTCAATACTTGATTAGTCGATGCCTTCTGGTCCGACTCATATGAATTCTGTCCAGTCTGACAGTCCCAAAGGCAAGAGGATAAGGCTGTTAATACTGCATGATGTTGTTGTCAACAAAGACCAAAAGCAACAACGCGTTTGGCCCCAGCCCACTGATTTCCACTGACGACGTGAATATGTTAAAGTGCCTTGCAAATGTATAGTTAGATCAATGTCTGTTGGTTTTAAAGGCTCAGTCATTTCCTAAAGCAGCTGCTCTCTGTAGTTTTATCAAACGTTATTCAGACAGAAGGACACGGTGTATTTGTTGGGAACTATTTCCAGGGGCGGATTAAGCAGCATTCGGCGCTCTATAGTGTATTCCCGTCGGCAGGACGGCGTGTGTGGGAGCGAGTGAAAATAAACTACAGTGTGTGTTCATGGTAATAAAGGAACATGTCGGCCAGTGTAGCAGTGTGGTTCATTGATGTGTTTTTAATAGTTATAGGACTACAATGGAGCTCTAAGGCACAGAGGAAGGAGATTCATCACATACACACAGTGGTTACTAGGAGGGTAAGGGAATATGGGTCAGCACATGGGATTTATTGACAATAATAGGTATATAGAAGATCACCAGACTCATCCTTTAAGGTTAGGAGAAGATCATCACTGTGAGCATTCACTTTAAACATTTAGTGTTGCAACGGAAATAAACAGAGTCAGCAAAAAAGATTTAGCCATTCCTGAGTGTTACTTGAATTCTGTTTATCTGTGTAAATACAGGGAACACTGACAAGTGGATTTAGATCCATAATAAAAGGCATATGTGTGTGTGTGTGTGTGTGTGTGTGTGTGTGTGTCCATGTGCAGCTCCAGTCGGACCAGGACCACGGCAACGGCATAGTGAAGTACGTTCTCTCCGGGGAGGGGGCAGGCACCATCTTTGTCATCGATGAGAATAACGGCGACCTGCACGCCACCCGCCGCCTGGATCGCGAGGAGAAGGCTTTCTACATCCTCAAGGCCACGGTGGTCAACAAGCGGACGGGCCAGAAGCTGGAGCCGGAGACCGAGTTCACCGTCAAACTCCACGACATCAACGACAACGAGCCTCACTTCAGCCAAGAGGTGTACACCGGCAGTGTGCCCGAGCGCTCCGACATCGGTGAGAGCAGAAGAGTCTCAGGACTGTTTTCATTGGTCTTTCTATGGAATTTGGAATGAGATGTTTAAGAGCCATGTGGATGTGTGTCTCTCAGGTACATCAGTCATCCAGGTCACAGCTACAGATGCTGACGACAGCATGTATGGGAACAGTGCCAAGCTGGTGTACAGCATCAGCCAGGGACACCCGTACTTCTCTGTGGACCCAAACACAGGTAAGGGTCGCCTCCAGTCAGTACCACATGATGATGCTGATCTCAAAGGAAGTCCTCCTCGATGCCTGCCAAAAGAAAGTCTTATTTTGAAGAATACACTGTGAATTATTCCTCTGTTTACCTCCTGTGTGGAGGCCCGGCCTTATCTGAAACAGGCCCACATTCATTTGATATTTACTTTTATTTCTAATGTCCCCAAGTGTAGTTAACTGTTGATGCTGTTTGTCAGTGCCAACAGAGCTCTTCCTCGACTTTAAGAGCTCGCCGTCTTGATTCAGTATTTTCCATCAGTGCAGCATCGGCGTCGTGCCACACTCACCAGTCCGCTGCTCTCACTTTCTCGTCCTTAACAGGAATACTCATTCATTCAATAAATGTTTCCACTCTCTTATTATTTCTCCTTTTCTCTTCTAATTGTTGTTAAGTTACCATCAGTGAAATTCTGCACTTTGAGGTTTCACATTAAAAGCGCTCCAGCCGCTCAAAGGGTATTATCGCTTTTGTGGAAAAATCTGCAGGAAGTGTCAAATTGACAGTAGTTTAATTGCCATTAAACAAAAAAAAGAAAGGGACAAGTTAAATTGTGCATGGAAACAGCGTTCCTGAAAGGGAGAGCGGCAGAGTGGTGACTGCTGGAATTAGTGCTGTGGAAATGTACAATAAACTGCATTCATAATTTGAGCACCTGTAATTTCACACACAGCAGCAGATAGTTTCCATTAAAGCACGCTGACATTTTAGGAAATGCCAGCATGTT